>JANQDE010000074.1:305147-402647 GCA_037157785.1 Cephalotes varians
AGAGAGAGAGAGAGAGAGAGAGAGAGAGAGAGAGAGATGAGAGAGATGCTGTGATTTATCATCGTCGCGACAATCGTACACGGCAATTTCTCAGATTTTTTATAAGACCTCGGTTCATGAATATCAAGGTCCAACGTGACGTTTATAGGGGCGGTAATATCTCTCTTCGAAGTAATGCCGGTGCAATTAGCATGTCAATGGTAATTGTTGCTTCATAGCAAAGGAGAGTGCAAAGTGAAGCAAACGAGTGCGAAGAATTATTTTCTTCGACTAGAGAGGGTGGTTTGGTCCATTTGTTGTTTATTTGCACGGACGTACAATATACGGACGAAGAATGCCGAGGAAAAGAGGTCTTTCCAGTCTCGAAACGCGAACAGGTAAGATGCATTTCAAATAATAATAATAATAATAATAATTTTATTAAATGCAAGTAACACACATAACGAAAATATATAAGCATATGCAGTGCAAATACAAATATTAATTGCAGACAAAAGACGAGGTTAAACTTGAACGTGTTCTATCGTTTTTATCGCATTAAATTTGGATACGTTCTCTTTTTCAATACCGATTTTGTCCTGAATAAAAATATCACGACATTAAAATTCATTAATGTTAAAAACAAAAATTGCAGTGAATAATGTATGTATTATATATATAATAAAATTGTATTGTTTTTTAAAGAAAAATATATTATGAACGATTTCCATTATTATATATTTTTGTATACAATTAAATGCTCATGAAGAGCTGAAAGTTTGTTTTGACACACGTGTTTGCTTACGCCAGAGAAATCCTGAAAGCTTCTTTGAGAAATCTGAATACACACGGTAGCTTGTTCTGCGTCTCATTGGGTTAATAGATTCGTGGAACGAACAAGAATCATCTAATATGTATCAAATTCAATTAGGCCTATTACGTAAAGTATCAAGAAGCTACCAAATCAGTAAAAATGATATACATAATTACTTCACAAATTATATTCGACGTTGATTATAAGAAATCGTTAAACTGATAAGGATTACATTAATGTTTTGTGAAATAATGCTACTTCAGATAAGTTTCAGTTGGAATACTTCTATGTGTTGCATTTCTATTTTATCGCAAATTTTGCTTACACAGTGCTTTATTAATATCTAAATGTTTTAGTTAACATTTTATTAGATAAGAAATACAAAGTGATTATATAACAATATTCCAAGAATAAATGAAATGATTTAATGACGAATCTGTGTAGTGATCTAGAAATATATAATTCTGACCGGTACTTTATCAGAAAAAATTTAAAAAATTTATAAAATTAAATAATAAAAAATAATGCATTTTATATTTCGCAAATATCAATAGTCAAAAACTGTACGATTAGCAATTAATAATATGGCTTAATTAAAAATTTATTTGCAATAAATCGTTTCATGTTACTTATTAACAAACAGTTTTATCAACGTTATTGCTAATTTAAATGTTATTGTGTTTTTAGTATATTGCTACATACATACTTTATATAAATATAAATATATGAAATAAAAAAAATATATAAAAAAACTAATGTAAATAGATAAAAACTAAGTTTATCTACGTTTCCTTCAACAAATGTTCTTCTGGGAAGAAATTAGAAACCAACCCTTTTTTGCCCTCTAGCGTTATCTTTAATATCGGACACTTTTGACCTTCCGATAAATCCGATGCGAGATAATCACATTTATCGCATTTATAATATTAAAAATAATGTTGTACAAATCGACAAATTTTTTAATTACATATGTAATATTGCAGGAAAGCTAATAAAATATAAATATTTTCTATAAACTTGATTATCGCAAAACACACACATAGCTTAAGACCTAATGTAATCTATGATCTCATTCAGGACTTAATTCTAAAAGACATATTTCCATAATATATAACACCTTTATATTTTTAAAGTCGCTAAACATGAATTTAAACTCAAATTCTAAAAATTCAAAATAGCGGATCTAATATGGCAGACAAAATTTCTAAAATTAAACTATTTTATATTGTATGTATAATTATATTGGTCATATTACATTCGCCATTTTTAATTTTCAGAATTTGAACATAAATTCAGCAATCTTAAGAATAAAAGGTGTCATATATTGTGGAAAAATGTCTCTTAAAACTAAATGTATTTCGAAATGGGATCCTAGGTTATTTTAGCAGCATAAATTTTAGATATATCTTAAAATTGCCTTTGTTTAATCTATTTTTTATTTTATAACAATAGTTTAGACCTTTTGTTTAAACCTTGCGGAAGTTTGTAATACACCCAGATTTATTAATTATTAAAAAATGCCAATATTGTGATTTTTAGCAACTTTCCCAGATTTCTCAAAATCTTGACGTGAGAGAGAGAGAGACACTCTGCGCCCAAATTCATGTTTAACAGATAAAAATACATGAGAAATGATAAATTATTAAATCTCAAGACAAATTTTGTTTAGTATTATTAAATAATAGACTTAATTACTATAGATTATGAGTAAATATAGAGAGACTTTCGATCTCTCTCGATATTCTTCCTATAGAAAACTCAGAGTTAAATAAGGAATCTATCGTTTCATACATCGATTATAGATCTCATTCTATATATATTTATGTGTATCTATATATTGTTTTACAAGCATCCCATATTCACTGATTTCGATCCCTTCAAATGAATCGTACGTTTAGGCAGGATGAGGCGTCCGCATATAATGCCTCTATTGTAGTCTGTATACCTAAAGCTCGGATTCGCAAATAAACGTATCTCCACACGTGGATGGATTGAAGTTTCCAAATTTATCCATTTTAATCATAACAGTTAAAAGATAATATAGATCAATTAGGAATGTCATTACCATTTGTTGCTGTTTCTATTGAGACAAAAGCATCCGTCAATTTGACTGCAACAAAATATCATGACATAATCAAGAAATTAAACATCTGTACGAAATGTTCATCTGAATTTTAATAATAATATTTTTTTTAACTTTAAAGCAGTTATTTCTTAAGCTGAATTTTTGACACTGACAGTTCTGTAAACAAATTATAAAATAAAAATTATACAAATAATTTCTGGGATACAATTGAGGACAGCTTGTCGCGTTTGTATATATTTATATAAATTTTCTTTTCATATAAATTTTAATTTAAGGTTCATTTATCAAAACGCTTAATCACAGAATCACAGAAAAATACTTTTTTTTAAGTTTTTTTTTCAAGAATAAAATCCAGTACTCGAGAAAGCGTCATTTAGATTAAAAATTAATAAACAATTTAATCGGGTCGAGCTTTTAAAAACTACCAAGTTATACGAATGATTTTGCATTATATCATAATTACTAAATGTAAAGCGTAAACTAAAATAATTCTCCGCGAACTTTACTATGCGATACTCGTGCTATCGAGGGTCAGCTGACGCAGCCAATAGTGGTTTCTATACCGCGTATACGATGGCAAAGAGCAGAGGTCAGTATAATAACGTAGCGTAAATGCGAAAATCACGATGTCTGCGACGGCATAATTGATTGTGCTGGATGGTATCGAAGCGAGCATTAATCCTCGATAAATTACAAATGCGTCCGCGAGATCCTCCGGAAGGCAACGGCTCTTCTCTCGAGATGGTCAAACGAGATGGCCGATGGTCGAACGCGGTCGCGTTGCTTTCGCGATGAAGGAGAGATCGTCTCTCTCCCTCCTCTCTGTCGCAAAGCTGACGACGAATCATCCCGCGTTATATCTCACGTTGTACTTCGCGGTCGAGTAACGTTGCCGAGCGTCGAGTACGGCGATCAATCTCGCCGGGAAATGGTCGATCTCGTAAATGCGGGAAATCTCGTAATGAAGATACTTCGGCGCGGGCATGGAATACGGGGCGATAATAGGTACACATAGCGAGAGTCGTTGTCAGGGAGCGCTGACCGCAGAGATAACGCTTTGACCCGTTACAAACTCCAAGAGTACCAAATGAATGCCTTCACTGTTTCTATCTTCCTGTGCCCAATCCAAATATGCGGCCCTTTTACTCTTCCCTGGCCGCCCTTTACAGACCGTTTGCAACGAACCTGCGAATCTGCGACGGCGATCTCTTTGCTTCTCGGCACGACCGACGCGGCGACGGCAACGTGTTGCATCCACTACCAAATTCTCATGCCACGTAGAAACGTTGTAAATTACATTGCATTTTAAATCCCCCATCCCTTTTTATCTCCACCTCTCTTTATCGAGTTTTTATTCAGAAACGGATTAGAATCATGATCGTTTTTTTACATAAAAGATTATACAAAATATTATAGCTTGATTTTATTAATAACTAGCTTATTATACTTTTCTCTGCTTCGTTAACGGCAACATGTAATTCAGAATAATCTCCTCAACGCAATCAAATTAATTTCCAATTTTAATACATTTTGCACGAGCAAAGCAAAAGTAATAAAGTTACGTTAAACTTTATTGCTAGTATATAAATAAATGCAAATCAAGCTTCTTTTTAGAAAAGGGATCTTAGCTTCAGGCTTCTGAAAATACCGATCCGCCACTGAAGGAGACCATAAGATATAGAGAATAAATGGTCTTATTGCAGATTTATCAGTGAGCGCATCCACTGAACACCAGCCAGATGTGATGCAATTGTTCTCGAACTACGAGAACTCCGAGATCAAAGCATGCAAGGATAATCCGCATATTTGCGGAAAGGAAGCGGCCTGCCGCAGCTTCGCGGACAACACGTCGAAATGCGTGTGTCCTCATGACTTGTCGCTGCCAACACCGGATTTAAGATGTCCGAATCGTCTAACCGGTACACTTACTCTTTCACAAGAGCTTTACTACGGAAGATGAGCAATTTTAAACATAAAAATAGCTAAATATAAAAGCAATTTTAAATATAAGAATAAAATAGTCACAGCAATTTACTTGACGATTGAAAAATCGAGAGATGATTTAGAAATTAATAGAAACCTAGTCGATTGCAAAAACTATAAATAAAGATAAAACTGGTGTTAACGTACGACGTAATGTGATAATAGGATAATAATTTTTTTAGTTCCTTTAACGCCTCGTCCTATACATAACATAATACCTCCAAGCGGCAACAACAGCACAAATAGCACGAATGGGCTTCCGGAAGCTGAGCAGGTATTTTTACTGTTGGCTAGAATTGAAGTTTTATATAAGTTTTACATAATCTTTTTTTATATCAAAGCTACTGCCTGTTTACAATAATGAGTTATTCGAAATCAATGCAACAGGTGGAGGGGTTGAAATACAAGGTACCTGAAATCGTAGGAGTAGCTGTAGCTTTCGTCGCGGTAATTGTGCTCTTTCTGAGCATCGTGTATGGCGTGAGAAGGCGGAGTTACAGCATCAAATCACAAAGAAGTTCCCTAGATGTAAGTCGTATCTTTCATCAAAACAATGTCATCTTAAGATGCACAAATAATATACATTCATATATTTGCATCATATTTTTCGTATATTTTTCTTCTGGATCCAAAATTTCGTTTTCTTCGAAATAATTTATAGACTATACTTCAACAATAAATTAATTTTTCGAATTATTCTCATTTTTTTATTATTTCAATTTTTTACATTCTTTCGCTAATAGATCGTGCATCCCAGAGATTGTTTTTAACCCTTATGTGGCGGCTAAGGTACATTTGTACCTTTTGCGATTTTATCTGTACATAAATTCCTGTAGAAGTAACCATATTGAGTGATTATGATATCTCTTTTTGGACTATTACAAACAATATTTTTTGGTACTTGCAAAATTTTTAATCTTGGTTTCAAAAATATTTAAGCTTTTGTACTACGTAGAATTTTAGCCGCCACATAAAGGTTAATAACTATTTTTAATTATTTTTAATAATCATCGTGTTTGTCACATTTTATCAGGGAGCTCCAATAAATCTGAAGAAAGGCCTATTATTAGCGCATAAGTACACGTCTAATCCTCAATACTTCACCTGCACGTCTCCGGGGGTCCCGATAATAGAACGTGAAAGTCTCGTATTTCTGCACGATATCGGCGAAGGATGCTTCGGAAAGGTTTACAAAGGTAAAATCATTTTGTATAAGAAATGAAATAAATTAAAAAAGAATTCATCGAGAGATCCTTTCCCTCCAAAATTAATTCAACAAGATGTAGAAAGTTACAACGTTATAAAATAAGTTCCTTTCAATATTTTTTAATTTACACGTTTCTTGTACAGCCGTTTTTTAGCTTCATTAAAAGACAGAATTGCTACATAACGTTAAATCTTTCGCAATGAAAATTTTACAGGTGAATGGCACAACGGGGATACGAAGGAGATTGTCGCTATAAAGGTCCTAAAGGACACCGCCACGCCCGAAACCGAGCAGGACTTTATGCGCGAAGTGGACATCATGTCCACGTTCGGTCATGCGAACATTTTGACCCTGAAGGGCATGGTACTTCGAGACGCGACGAACAATCCATGGATGGTGTTCGAATACATGCCGTACGGTGACCTCGCCGAGGTACTACGGGCGAACTCCCCGCAATTCGGATCGTCGAAATCTGGATTGCAGCCGTTAACAAAGGTACCGTGGTCACAATGTCGATAATTAAGAAAATTTTGCAATAACATTTGAATGTACGTGGAAACTCCGTCTTCGATCGCGAGTTGTCACAACAGTTTTCATATCTTGCATTATGATTCACTGTGCGCGCAAGTTGGCGTGACATTTTTTCTATCTGAAATGCACCATCGCGTCTTTGTTATCACAACGTAATTCCAGCGAAATTTATTATCGGTAGAAATAACTCGAAAGAGGCTAGCGTGTCATTGTTTATAGGACTCGCTTCACTGGATCTCGATTCAAATTGCGGCCGGCATGACGTATCTATCGGCGCAAAGATTCGTGCATCGTGATCTAGCGTGTCGAAACTGTCTGGTTGGCTCAGGCTTAACGGTGAAAATCGCTGATTTCGGCATGTCGCGAGACATTTACACTTGCGACTATTACAAGGTAAAATTTTTTAAAATAAATTTGTAGTATGTAAGGATTTTGTTTTTCAGAAAATTTTGAGAAGAGATTCTTTTACGTAGCTCATTGTCCCTTCTCCGTTTCTTTGACACGGATGTTATTAGCGGAAAATTATTATATATAATTTTAAAATATAAACATATAATTAAAATCCTTTTTCAGATTGGAGGATCACGTTTATTGCCAGTGCGGTGGATGTCGCCGGAAAGCGTAGTATATGGCAGGTTTACCTTAGAGACCGATGTGTGGAGTTTCGGTGTTGTTCTTTGGGAAGTTTACTCATTCGGAAAGCAGCCGTACTATGGCTTCAGTAACGAAGAGGTCAGATATGCAAGAATATGCTAAAATTTCCTTTTTATCGGTCCTCTTCGAATGTGTTTCTTAACGATTGTCGCAGGTCGTGAAACTCATACTTCAAGGGACGATGCTTATCCCGCCGGAAGAGTGTCCGCCCGTCGTGTGCCAAATAATGCACGATTGTTGGAAGATCGAGCCGCGGGAACGAATCAAATTTCCCGACATTCTGGAGAGATTGGAAAAGACGCAAAACGAATTGACCCGGCAAGGAACTTTGCCCAGACCGCCGCAAGGCCCGGTGCTGCTACGTACCCCGGACGTTTTGGATCCGGACGGCTACTTGCTTCCGGCTCCTGCGATCCCTCGCGAGTATTTGCAGGCCCTACCAGCTTTGTCCAACTGATATGTTCGTGAAAGAACTTTTGAACTTCAACTTTCGAAGTTACTTCGTGCAAGTGCGGTACGCGCGCGAAGTGTGCGTGAAGAATAAACCGAAGAGTAAAACCTGCCGAACTCTCATAAAGCGTAAGGAAGATTAAAGTTAATAATGTTTCGGTTGTGAAATGCACAGCTTATTATACCATTGAAATGGAATTAAAAATATAAAGCATGTAATCCTCGTCATTATTTGGCGGAATAGCAGCATAGCAGATAGCGTATTATGTCAGGCTATGCTTATAAATAGACCAAATTTTTATAGCAGACGCTTCGACATCCAAAGTTTGAAATCGATTTCTGCAACTTTTCAAATTTCAAATATTGTATATTTTTGTAATTAAATAGAACTAAAAAATTCTTTATTAAGTTTTTTTTTAGACAATTATTTTACTTGATTTCCGGCATTTTTGTTAAGAAAAATTAACTTAAAATTGATCGAAGAATTTTTCGTAGCAATTTGATTTGAGCACCCTATCATACGGATAATAAAATTTTTACAATAAAAATTTAGATATCTATTTATCATCTATGATTTTATATCACAATTCAATCAAAATATTAAACTAATATATGAATATTAAACAAAATATTAAGGTATAAAATTGATTTTACATTTTGTTTTTAATCAATCAATAGAGTTATAAAACTTTAATCTATGATACAAATGAATAATTACAGCGGATTACGGATTCTTATAATAATCATTAATTATAAAAAATTAAAATTATACAATGTATTTATATAATGTATTTATATAAAGAATGTAAGGAAAGCTTGAAATATCAAAGCTTTTGAATGCACGTCCACGAAATAGTATTTTTTTAATGTCACTTTTATGTTAAAACTATTTTATTAACGTTTCTAAAATGTATTAGAAACGTATTAGAGATAGCAGTAAAATAAGATAAATAAATAAAATAAAATGATAATTATAATCATTAAAAAATCGATAAGATCAATCTATAAATCGTATTGCGTTTATTGATCACAATAATATATGCAAAATTTTTTATTACTCGCGATTTTTATATATCGATATTTACTCTTGCGAAATTTATAAAATTAAAAAATGTTAATAGAAAGTTATTCTCAATAATTTATGCAAATGCTATTTCCAAATTAAAAAATGTTAATAAAAAGTTATTCTCGATAATTTATGCAAATGCTAAATCATGATAATTAAATATAAATAATAATATTTATTTAGTTCAGCTTATTTGCCAAGAAGGGACTTGGTTTACAATTTTTAGAACCTTAACTCACACTCATCCATCCATACCTTTTATTAAATTGCTAAATTAAATCAATCTTTTAGTAGTTCATCTATACCTATTAATTAAATATAAATAATATAATAACATTGATCGATTTTTGAATAATCGATTTTTATTAAAAAGAACTTAAAATACCTATTCTTTTTTTCCTTCTTTGCTCAACTCGTAAAAGGATTTGCTGAAGAAAGATGGCGGGATGCCTTATATACAACGTTTTAAATACTGTTTCAATCATATATTCAAATATATATATTCAAATTCGCTTCATTATGCGGTTAATATGAAAATAGTCAGGCGATTTATATTCTATTTCTCATAATTCGATAAAAGTAGAACAGTCTACTGTTAACAAAAAACCAACTGCAGTGAACGTGCAGAATAAATTAATCTTTACAATGAATCGGAGTGAATGGAACAGAACGAGACGAGAAAAAAGAAGTTATAGAAAACAACTTGGTATCGAGAATCAGGAAGATCACGAATTTGAATGTAAGACAAATCGGTTTTCGATCAGCGATGCACGCGTTTCCAGAGCCGCCTTGATTGTTGTTGCCGTGATACGACAGTCATTTGTTTCGAAGGTGGTCACGGGGGAGGAACGAGACAAGACACAGACGGGACGGGAAACGTTCGAAACACGCTGTTCCCGCACGACCGCGCTCGTTCGATCAACCGTTGCCAGCGACGAGGATGTACGATGACTGCGTGTTGCAATCGATGCGATTTCCGCAGAAGCTCTGGCGGATAGTGAACGAGTGCAAAACCGGAGCAATCGGCTGGGGCGCGAACGGCGGCACCATACTGCTCGATTATGAGAAGTTCCAGGCAGAGTACCTGGACGCACGCCGTCCCATCTTCAAGACGAGCAACATCACGAGCTTCATCAGGCAGTTGAATCTCTATGGTTTTCGCAAGATCACGTGCCACAACCGCGAAAATCCGACCTGCAACTCCTGCAATCCGCACGTGCACGAGTTTCTGCACGACAATTTCCGCGCCGATCGGATGGACCTGCTGTCCAAGGTGTGCCGGAAGGCCGGCGGAAAGGGCCGGTGCTCCCACGAGACTGCGAAAAATGCGGAGAGCCCGCAATCAGAGACGAATCGCGTATCTCGTTTAAAATTGTGTCAGGTATATTCGAATGCAAGTTATGATATGTGGAACGTTATTTTTTTTATTCGTTGTAAAAAGAGTTTATACGACTCTTTGAGTTTGATTCACATTGTAAGCCAATGACTAAAACAAAAAATTCGATTATGCTAATATTTATTAATTAATATTTATTGTTTAACACATAATATAATATAATTAATATTAATACTTGATTTTTTAAAATCAAGTATTTGAGAGATTTTTTAAAATTTGATTTTTAAAAATATAATTTATATTTATACGTGATACTAAAATATATATGATATTATAATTTACAATAGTTGGCTCTAACTAAAACTTTGGAGCAAATTATCCAAGAATGTCGACAAAAACACAATCAGGAAAAACCAATTATAACAAAGGATAATACTCTAAAACGGATAAGAAATTCTCAAGAAGACACAGGTATAATAAATATTGTTTATTTACACTAAAATATACTAAATTATTCAAAAAATTTACATTTATTTTTCTCATTAATATAAGAGCCTTACCAGAATAATTCAGATATATATCTATATATATCCAAACTAGATATATATCTATATATATTCAGAATCCATAATCCAGAATAAATTATTTTTTTATTAGATTTATACTATTTTTATCAGATTTATACTAATGTTATATCTAAATTTTTTTATTGCTAATACTAAATTATTGCGATAAAATCAATAAAAATATATCAATATTTGGCGAAATTGAGAAAATAAAAAGAAAAGAGAAATTTCAATATGTGTACATAGAAGTCAATTTAAATTGATCATCTCTTCTTTGATATTATAGAAACTTGATTTTAAGAGAATCCTGGACTAACAGGAATTATCGAGATTACATTAAAGATTCGAATTTTCTTCGAATTGGCTTTAGAATTGAAAACGCTTTTGCTTGTTTAAAGTACGAATAAATTTTTTAATTTTTTTCTATTAAGTTTAAGATGAGTATCTCCCGATTTAAGGCTATCCCACACAAAATGACAGCTGCACGGCATAAGATTATCTGGACCAATGAGCATGTTATGTAAATATGATGGCTTTATGCTGGATGTTCATTGGTCCAGATGGACTTCTGCTATGCACATGCAGCTATGTCATTTTGTGTGCGACAGTGTATGTACCTTAAACATATAAGTTTTTCAATTCTGTAAATTTAATTTGAAGAAAATTCAAATCTATGATGTCGGTAATTTCTGTCAGAATCCTCTTAACCAATAAGAAAATTATATTGAAGTGACTCATCGCATTCCATCTCATCAGAATCTAAACATAATTCGAGTTCTTAACATATATTATTTTGTATATCAAAATTTTGAGATATATATATATATATATAATGAACTTTGATATATTTAACAATTATTAGTGTCAAAGTTCTCCTTGAAATAAAATTTCGTCAAAAATGATAATGTTAATAATATTTGTTTGTCAAATATCAAATATGTTTTAAATGCCTTAAATATTAATAATTATATATGTTTCAGTTCCTGTTTTGTATGAGATTGAACTCAGCAATGTTCCAAATCAGAAACCTACTATAGAACGGAGTGTAAAATATTCGGCCTTTCTTCCTACAAAGACGGATGCATCATCCGAACGCAAAACAATCTCATCTTGGCGCATTATTCCGATGGATAAACGTGATCTGCACTTTAATATTAAAAACATTCATTGAAATTAGTAGAACTTCTTTCGATTTTCTCTTAAGCTGGATTTACATTATTTATGATACGAAGTTACTATGTGATATTATGTCTATTATAAATATTACATTGACTTATTTAATATAATGATGATTAATCATTATCAATAAATGAAATTTTCCACATTATGATTGTTACAGTAAAATCTACCTCAATGTACATATAGTAAAAACTTAGAAAATTATCAAAAGTCAAATTTTAAATAAAAGTTTGTTTTACAATGAAATGAGATGAGCAGTTTTTCGATCAAAATATTTTGTAGAAATTACAACAATAATTTTCTATTAAATAATTTATTTGTGCAAGAAAATTATAAAAATACATTGAATTATGATCATCAATTTTTACTTGTATTAGGTTTGGATTCTTGATTATTTCTTCGTTTAGCTTGTTCCGTTTTATGTCTCTCTAAGAAATTTCTAAATGATTCTTCATCTTTCTTCTTTTCACCTTCATTTTCTTCAAAATTGTTTTCCGTTCCATCTTCATCTTCGCTTGATTCATTACATGCGTGTTTCAAATAGATTTCCGAAGTGTCGCGACCACTGTTAACTGTTGTCACAAAAGATACAGCTTCTCCCATTGCTTTTTTACTAGCCTTTTCCAATTGTTCTTTCTCTGTCTTTTTTCGTTGAGCTTCTCTCTCCATCTTAAATTTTTCCCAATCTTTTTTGTAACTCCTTTAACAATAAAACAACTTATTTAAATCACGAATATGTAATTACTTGCTTCGTAGAGCGAGGTCGATTTGCAATTGACGAGTCTGTTTGAACTTGATGGTCACCTTATATCGGTTTTGCAAAAGGATGATTGGAAAATTAGATGCGAGTAAAGGAGTATAAAAGGAAGTGACAATGACAATGTTAACCTGTTTCAGGAAACCATATTTCAATAAGAAATATGTATAATTATGTGACGCGCAGTCACAATTGCAATTTGTATATTTGCATATATGACAGTTCTTACGTTTCATATTCCTTCACGGCAGCTTCAACCAACTCCAGAAATTCATCAATTCCGGCACCTGTTACCGCAGAAACACCGCAGCATTGTAAATGACTATAAAACTCGTCTAGTGCCAGTGCCATACTACGTGTAAGATTATTAATGTAACCACTTTCTTTGTCGAGTGCTTCTTGGAAGGCTTCGAAATCATGCATCCAATCAATTGCATAACCATGTTCAACAATATCAATCTAAAATATATTAAGAATGCATAATTGAAATGATTGTGTATTCAAATTGTTAAAAGATACGTGCATTAAATAATTAAGGAAAGAAGATCTAATTACCTTATTCATAACTACAATAAAAGGTAATTTAGTTTTATAAAGTATAGAACAAGCATATAACATATTGGACATGAATGTAACAGGATTAACGCTTCTCACAGTGTCCACGACATATACAATAATGGTTGGAAATTGAGATGCTAATGCTTCTGTTATAATCGAGCCACTGGCGGACCACGTAAAGACTTCAATTTGTCCTGGTGTGTCAAAAATCACATAATTGTGCTCTTTATTAGCTTTATTAATAAGTTCGATAACCTGATGAAACTTTGTGGTAAAAAGGTTTAAACTCGTAACTATACCACCATTTGGACCCAAATTATATTGTTTCATCACTTCTTTGTAATTTACAGTGTCTCTTACATCTGAAAGAAAATAATTCTGTTTAAAGCAAATGATAACATGCAATAATGACAACAATAATAATAATGTTTATCATAATTGCATATAAATTTATATTTAACACAGGATAGTAAGATGATTTATCATATTAAATGAATGTATTTTTACCTATATTAGCAGGATATGAAACTTCTTTGCAAGCAGGATCTATGTTAATGACATATGGTTTTCCTATATCATACAATCTAGAAACAAGTCTAGAGACAAATGATGTTTTTCCAGCACCAGCCATCCCAAGTACAATGATACATGGTATCTTTCTTTCGTCTGTAGATTGGTCTTCCATTGTAGATGTGGTATCGGAAACATCAGTTGCCTTTTGTGCAGCATCCAACTTACTCTTAAAATCTGCCATTTATAAATCTGTAAATGTTAAGTTTCACGTTATACTTTTACTGTAAACAAAAAAATTAATTATATTGAGAATATTTCGGTAAATGTTTAGAATACGTCGGTCCACTTAAATTTTAATAAAAATACACTCAATCGATACGTTTTCGCGTAAAAATAAAGTTTGAGAAGAAAAAAGCGTCGCTCTGCCCCGAAGTGAGATATTAATTGTTAAAGTTGATGATTATTCAGGTTAGGAAACCTATTGCCGACGTAATGTAGCGACGTGAACTGCATTGCGTACTCGACGTAATAGAGACCCGGGAGGCACCCGTTTGCCCACGTTGCGATTGACCACTCACAGCGGCCGGTGCCTAGAGGCTTTCCACTGTTCAAGCGCTGTGAGTGGCTGGTGGGCAATTGCAACGTGAGATCTGTTTTTTATTGCTGCACTGTCTGAACTGATACACACGGTGCAATAAGTTGAAGTGAAGTAAACATATGTATACTTATTGCACCGTGTGTACCAGCCACTGAAATATAATAATACTGGAACGAGCGCGGGCGCTAGTGTCGTGAAATGACAAAGAGGGTCTTAAGTGGTATCTTTGTCTCTTTTTAGTACAATCTGGCCAAAAGTTTCTTTGTAACATTTATTGGATACACGTAACCATCTTTTATAAAACGAGACTGTACGATCCCCACTATCGTTTACCACACATGCGTAGTATAGCTTAGAGAAGGCTAAAGATACCACCTTGGACGCTCTCTCTCGGATCACACTTATTCATAGGGTCGCGCTCGTTCCAGTATTATTATATTTCAGTGCTCCGCACGGATCCGCTACGCAACAGTTGAATCTGCTGAACGCGATCAATCCCAATCTCTAGTCTGATATGGGTTTTAGGCCGATATTCATAGTTGATTCTTATTTTAAGATTGGCTTAAGTAATGTCTTAAGACGCTAATACGGCTCTGTGATTGGCATATGACATCTTAAGACTGTACTTAAGATGGTCTTAAATTTAAGATCTGACTATGAATATTGGCCTTAAGCGGTGTCTACAATGAGAATTTAAGTCTTAGGCTGGATCCTCATGCAGACACCGGCGCTTTGACACTGAGCGCTGATTGGTGAAAAATGGATGATGGGGGTAAATAGCAAGAAGAAGAAACGCTAAAATAACGCATTATCCAATCAGCACTCGGTGCCGATGTCTGCATGAGGATCCGGCCTTAAGTCGCAAGAAATTGACCAATCATAGTCGATTATTCTCTTCATATTCGATTGTGATTGGTCAATTTCTTACGGCTTAAGGCTTAAAATCTCGTTGTAGACATCGCTTTAGTCGACTATTCTCTTCATATTCGATTGTGATTGGTCAATTTCTTACGGCTTAAGGCTTAAATTCTCATTAGGTTTGTTCGCGTCGCATGCCCCAACATGCGTGCCCCTACTTGCTCCAACACGCTCCAATCTATAGTATTACGTAACATATATTATAGAATGGAACGTGTTGGAGCAAATAGGAGCATGTTGGGGCATTACGACGCGAACAAACCTATTGTAGACACCGCTTTAGGGCCAATTTCACCAACGTCGGTTAAGCTAACTGACGGTTAAAGTGTCAATCGTGATTGGTTTATTCTGATCAAAGACAAATGCGATTGGACAATTCCATTGGAATTAACCGTCGGTTAGTCTAACCGACGTTGGTGAAATTGGCCCTTAGAGTGCGGCCAATAGAAGGAATAAGGAATAGGGAATTAAATATTATCCTCTTTATCATTCACGACACTAGTGCCTGCGCACGTTCCAGTATTATCTTCATATATTTCAGTGAAAGATTATGATTTATGAAAGCACGTGGAAATTGTAAAGGAGATTAGTGTTTTTAAATATATTATGTAGTGTTTTAATAATAATATTTTAGTGAAGTACACATATTACAGGTAATAGAAACAAAGCATCTATCGTATGAGTAATTATTTAGTTTAAGAACCTCCCCTCCGATCAAATTATGTTCATTCGACGCGTTTTTACATAAAACGAAAGAATCTGGCAGAAAAAAGTTCTGTTTTGCCCTGCGAACCGAGATATTAATCGTTAAAGTTGATCACTTTTGAGGTTAAGAAATCTGTCACACTGCGAAATGCAGAGTCGTGAACATGCGCTATGGTCACGTGCGCAGACTTTGGCCATATGCGCATGCGTGTATCGACTTAGCGCTATAGTACAAAATTTGAATGACAAAATTCATGAAATTTGAACTTAACAATTTTTTAAGTGTCAATCGTGATTGATTCATTCTGGTCAAAGACAAATGCGATTGGATAATTCTATTGGAATTAACTGTTGGTTAATCTAACCGACATTGATGAAATTGGCCCTTTTTTTAGTGTTACAAAATACATGCGTAGATGCAGTAATAGCGCATGCTCAATTCGCTACGTTATATAGATATGATAGGTTTCATAACCTGAAAAGTGGCAAATTTTAACAATTAATATCTCGCTTCACGAGGTAGAGCGACGCTTTTTTCTGCCAGATTCTTTCGTTTTATTCAAAAAACGTGCCGAACAAGCTTAATTTTTATCTCAGTTCGCGGAGCAGAGGAGAACTTTTTCTGCCAGATTCTTTTGTTTCGTGCAAAATCGCGTCGAATGAGCATAATTTGATCAAAATCGGAGGTGAGGTTCCAAAACTAAATAATTATAATAAAATTTTTTAATGTTGATATTTTATACTTGCAATATCTATAAAAATTTTTTAGATTATTCAAGTCCTAAAAATTTATTTATCATCAAAATGAAAGTGAAGAAAGTAAGTCAGAAGAACTCATCAAAAGAGAAAAAATCAGTGATTGCTAAGAGAAAGAAAACAGATTTGAGTAAGTTGACTACAGAAGAGTTCTTTGAACAAAATTTTGAAACAGATAGCGATACATGTGATGATGGCAAAGAGGAAAAAAATATAGGTATGATCTGAAACATTCGGATTACTCTCATATTTTTAATTATGTAATTCATTCTTTCTTATTGTTATTTATTTATATGTACATATATATACACATATATATAGATGACAAAGACGATGAACAGATGGATAGTGACAGCAGTGAAAGTAACTTGGATCCAACAGCGCACAAAAAATCATTGATGAAACTAAAAGACACTGATCCTGAATTTTATGAATATTTGAAAGAAAATGACAAAAATCTTCTGGATTTTAGAGTGTCAGATGATGAAGATGATGATAATTCTTCAATAAACGATAATAGACATATCCCCAATAAAAATTTGGAAGTACGTATCTTTTATATAAATATTTTTAACAGTTATATTTATTTTCAAACGATATTTATAGGTTGCTAGTGACGATAGCGATTTTCAACCAGAAGAAACTAAAGATAAT
Source organism: Cephalotes varians (assembly GCA_037157785.1). Lineage (NCBI taxonomy): Eukaryota > Metazoa > Arthropoda > Insecta > Hymenoptera > Formicidae > Cephalotes > Cephalotes varians. The sequence continues at coordinate 322,458 of JANQDE010000074.1, forward strand.
TCTAAAAAGAAAATCACTATACAATTATTGAAAACTTGGGAGCAAGATATACAAACAGATAAGTAAGTTATCACTGACTATTTTTTGTTGAATCAACAAATAAAATAATGTTTACATGTTTAATTTATAGATCGATAATCACTATTAAGTGTGCTGTAGAGGCCTTCCATGCAGCTTTGGATAATGTTGCAGCATTACCTGATACAACTACAGAATATAAAGTAGAAGGAAGTGCTAGTAAGCTTCAATTTCTGTTATTAAATTACTCACTATTTTTTTAATTAATTTTATTAAATTATAAAAAATTTTAGCATTTAATGGTGTAGTGCAACTATGTATAATGTATCTACCTGATGCATTTAAACGTTTTTTGAAACTGGATCCAGAATCACAGAACGCACATAAATCTAAAAGATTCGGAAAAATACGATGGATCTTAAAATTGTACTTATCTGATCTAATCAAAGTATGTATTTGTTAAATTTTAAATTATCTGATTTAACTTAAATATATATAAATATATATAAATATATAACACTAATAAATATATCTTTTTTATAGTTATTACAAAGTGTAGCGTCATCCAGTATTCTTACAGCGCTTCTAAAGCACCTACGTCAAATGTTGCCTTATACCCACTCATTTTCGTCTTTAACTAAACCATTGTTAAGAATTTTGATAAAGTTTTGGTCAACTGCAGAAGAAATTGTTCGAGTTACAGCTTTTTTAAATATATTATATATTGCAATTAGCACAAAATCTGTATTAGAGAAGCTATTAAAGGTGAGATCCATATATATAAAGGAATATTTGTGAATTGTTTGTAATCATGGTTGTATTACATTTTTTTTTCTTTCAGACCATGTATGTGAAATATGTTCAGAATACAAAATTTGTTTCACCTAACACACTACCAGGAATAAATTTTATGAAGTGTTCTTTGGTTGAGATTTATCTGCTTGACCATGATATTTCATATAATCATGCCTTTCTATATATCAGGCAATTAGCAATCAGTTTAAGAAACGCCATAACATTGAAGAAAAAGGTAACTTTTAAAAGAGCAATTGTATCTTTCGTAACATTTATTCCAGGATTTTAATCTTTTTTTTTCTTTTCTCAGGAAAACTTTCAAGCTGTGTATAATTGGCAGTACATAAATTCTTTGCGCTTTTGGACAGAAGTGATAATTAAATCAAAAGAGAAATCGATGTTACGATCGCTGTTATATCCATTAGTTCAGGTATTAATTTAATTAGGCAAATTGTAAAAGTAGTGTTACAATATTACAATTTAATAGAAAACTACATTGAATTATTAATTAACAGATTATTATTGGAACAATAAAAGTTATTCCAACGGCACAATACTATCCATTGCGATTCCACTGTATAGAAATGTTAATAACCATCTCTAAGGAGACAGGAACCTTTATACCTATTTTGCCATTCCTTCTTGAGGTATCAATCATTCTCGATTCTTTTAAATATTTATAATCATAGAATATGCAAATATTTTGTCAAATTTTTCTCTTTAGGTACTGGATACTTACAATTTTAATAAAAGGCACAAAACAGTTACGATGAAACCTATACCGCTTATTTGCATATTAAGAATGTCAAAATCGCAGTTGGTAGAGAATGGTTTCAAGGATAGTATTATCGAAACTATTTATCGATTTATATTGGAAAATGCAGCAAATGAAAGTTATAAGATATATTTCCCGGATGTATACATACCTTGTATAATACAGGTACTTAAAAAAAAAAATTAGAATAGAAATTATTGAAGAGAATATAATATTTATTAATTATATCATAAATATTAAATTAATGTATTTTATCTTGCAGTTAAAAGCGTTTCTGAAAAAATGCCATGTGGCAACTTACTGCAAGAAGATAAAACAGCTTTTAAATATGATAGAGGAAAATAGAAAATACATCGAAGCTGAACGTACTAAAATAACGATAGATCTGAGGAACACAACAGAGATCACAAATTGGGAAAATAGAATGAAGACAAATGGAACAGAAATAGCCAAATTCTATGCTTCCTGGATTAAGATTCACAAATCTCAGATGCTTAAACTTCTTACGAAAAACGAAGAAGTACTCAATGTACCGGTGAGGCCATCAAAGAAGCAGAAACTAGATGAGCGAAATGCAGAGGATAGCGAAGAAGAGAGCGAGCTTGAGTTTCGATTGAAGGGAATGGAATCTGAGACAGAAACGAAAAAGCCATTAAATAAGACAAAAAAGCGTAAGAAAAACAAAGAAAGGAAAACAATCGACAATATCAAGGATGAAGATTTGCCGAGAGAAGATACGGATATCGTACAAGATATAAATAGCGATGATTGGGGTTAAGAAGAGCAAAATTATTTTAGGATTAAGAGTCGGCAGGAGTGACGGGTCAACTCATCTGCACTTTATTCACAATATATATCTCTACCATATTTTATATTGTAGAAGAAATATTTTGTCATAGAGATGAGACCTTTTTGATTTCTCTTTTTATGAAGCTACGAAGACTCCTGACAGAGTCAGATTTTGCAATTTGGCTCTTAAATATAATAAATGAGATTCTTCTTATTTGCGATGCAGATACGTGTCTCTATTTAACCATATTTTATCTTCTAAAAATAATATTTTACACTCTGAAATGCATTGCAACAAATCTTTTCCATTATCCTTACATTTAATACAATAATTATTTTGACATATAATTAATTTGTAATTATATACTTAATACATGATTATTTTGATGTATAATAATTACTGAATTAATAATTTGTAATTGTTTATTCAATAAAACAATTTTACGAAATATATATTGAATAATTTTAACAATAATAATATAAACTTATTACTATAATAAAAACTTAAGAGAGAATTAAATAAATAACAAATAGACTATTTAGAATTAAATAACTTGAATTTAAAAAAATATGTAAAAAAAAGTTACTAATGTAAAGTAACTTTAATCATAACAAATAGTTAAAAAAATGAATGATGTACAAAATGAATGTACGTATGAATATTGAATAATAAAAAAATATGAGAGAAGTTTCATGGCCGGCACACGATGTTTGTTTTCCTGCTGAATTGCATCGTGTGTCGCAGGTTTTACAAAGTTGCCTTTAAACAGTCATTGCGCATGCGTCTGAAAATCCCGGGACTTTTTCTGACATATCCGTTCCGTGATTGCTACGGAGTCGCCACATACTTTGTCGCTCTCTTTTGCTTTCTAATATTACATATTACCGCAAATTTTTTATAAATAGTCCAAATTTAATACAAATGTAATTCAAATCCGAGTTTACAAATTTGCATTTTGTTCGGCGAAATATGAGCCATTGTTTTTTAGGTTAAGATGATAGGAGTCAAGTTTTGAAGTCTATGAAAGTTTATGAAAGAACGACTTTAAGAATTGATAACCACTTGACGCATCTCTAGCATAACTTGTTTGAAATTTAATTTGTGATAAAGAAAATATACAAAATGACATCTATTATAAAGCTTCACGCTGTCTCTGGAGCAATGAATGAATCTCCGCCTTGTTACATACTGCAGGTGGATGAATTGAGGATATTGTTAGACTGTGGATGGGATGAAAATTTCGATCAGGACTTTATAAAAGAATTGAAAAGGTGTTGCTTATGAAACGATTATAACAAGATATGTAATTGTTATTATATTTTATTAATTTTCAAATATTTATATACTCCTTTTATTTTTAATCTTTCTAGACACGTGCATCAGATAGATGCAGTGTTACTTTCATATCCCGATCCATTGCATTTAGGTGCGTTACCATATCTAGTAGGTAAATGTGGCTTGAATTGTCCTATATATGCTACCATACCTGTCTACAAAATGGGTCAAATGTTTATGTATGATATATATCAGGTATGTTTCTTTAATATGCAGAAATGTAAAAAAAGTATCGCTCTTAAATCGGTACTAGTATTTAAATTGGTTATTTGATTTCAGTCTCGTCATAATATGGAAGATTTTGATCTATTTACTTTAGATGATGTCGATGCTGCATTTGATAAAATTGTGCAGCTAAAATACAATCAAAGCATATCCATGAAAGGTAAAGGCTATGGTGTTACGTTGACACCCTTACCAGCAGGACACATGATTGGTGGGACAATTTGGAAGATCGTGAAAGTTGGAGAAGAAGATATAATATATGCTGTAGACTTTAATCATAAAAAGGAACGTCACTTGAACGGTTGTGAATTGGAAAGATTGCAAAGGCCATCGTTATTGATAACAGATGCATTCAATGCCACGTATCAACAAGCCAGAAGGAGAACAAGGGATGAGAAGTTGATGAGTAAATTACATATTCTTTGTTAAGATTAAATGGATAAAGATAAAATAAATGTAAAGTGTATTTTCAATATGTACTTTTCATTTGCATTGCGTTTAGCTAATATCTTGCAAACATTACGAGGCGGTGGAAATGTATTGGTCAGTGTAGACACGGCTGGCCGTGTACTGGAATTGGCACATATGTTGGATCAACTGTGGCGTAATAAAGAATCTGGATTACTTGCTTATTCATTAGCTCTTCTTAATAACGTGAGCTACAATGTCGTAGAATTTGCAAAGTCACAAATTGAATGGATGAGTGATAAATTAATGAGAAGCTTTGAAGGTGCACGCAACAATCCATTTCAATTTAAACATTTGCAACTTTGTCACAGTATGGCTGAATTAAATCAAGTCCCAAGTCCAAAAGTAAATAAAACAATTAAAATTTCTGTAGTTCTTAGATCATTTGATTGGAAGATCAATCTCAAATTATTATATTTAGGTGGTCCTTGCAAGCACTCCTGATATGGAATGTGGATTTTCTCGAGAATTATTTCTTCAATGGTGCACTAATCCACAAAATAGTATTATATTAACAAGCAGGACATCTCCTGGCACACTTGCTAGAGACTTGGTAGAAAAAGGAGGTAATCGAAACATTACGCTAGAAGTAAAGAGACGAGTGAAACTGGAAGGTGTTGAATTGGAAGAATATCAGAAAAGAGAAAAGCTGAAGCAGGAGCAGATGAAACAGGAACAGATGTAATGTATATCCATCTATCATTCAATTATAATTTACGTTTTATTAATTGTATTTGTAATATGTTTTATTAGGGAAACTGCGGATGTGAGTTCTGAGTCAGAAGACGAAATAGAAGTTGGTGGTGGCAGGGGAAAACATGACTTATTGGTAAAACAAGAAAGTAAACCTGGTTTTTTTAAACAAAGTAAGAAGCAACATCCTATGTTTCCATTTATAGAGGAAAAAATTAAAATAGATGAATATGGAGAAATCATAAAGTAAGGATATTTTTATACATCACAAAGTATATTTAATAAAAATATTTAATAAAAGTCTAGTTTTAATATTATACATACATTTGATTTTTTTCGGATTTGCATACAAAACATTAAAGAAATATTAAGAAAAAAAAAAAAATATATATATATATACGTTAAAACAATTATGTACTTATTTTAACAGTAATTAATAATCGATAGCATTATCTGTTTATTTTTATGAATAAATATATATTTATTAAAAGCTGTAAATAAATTTTTGTTTTTTACTATTTATTACTGTAGACCAGAAGATTATAAAATAGCAGAGACTGTACCCGAAGTAGAAGATAATAAGGAGAACATAGAAATGAAACAGGAGGAAGCCAATTATCATCCAGAAGTAGCTATGGATATTCCGACAAAATGTGTACAAGTTTCGCGTACGATGACTGTTAATGCAGCAGTAACATATATAGACTTCGAAGGTAGATCCGATGGTGAATCCCTGCAGAAAATTTTGGCGCAGCTAAGGCCGAGAAGAGTTGTCTTGGTCAGAGGTTCGCCTAAAGATACAGAGATATTAGCGCAGCAAGCGCAAAGTACTGGTGCAAGAATATTTGTTCCAGGCAGAGGAGAGACACTAGACGCCACGACTGAAACACATATTTATCAAGTGATTTTTTATTGTCATTCTATTAACATTAAATAATTATAATTTATTTTATTTTTTTAAATTTGTATTAAGAGATCAGTGTGTTATTATGTGAAATGTATTTTTTTTTTTTTTCATWATAGGTACGTTTGACCGATGCTCTAGTGAGCGGATTGAATTTCTCGAAGGGTAAGGGCGACTCGGAAGTGGCATGGATAGACGCAATGATAACGGCACGTGATCAGGTTTGTCGAGATGCCATTGCTGATACTGAATCCGAGAATGCGATTGACGAAAGTGACAAAATACTGACTCTGGAACCTTTGCCATTAAACGAGGTGAGACACAAATTATAAGTAAAAACTGATATGAGAGAACGTGCAATTCAATTTACATCATAAATTGTACTTTTTACAGGTTCCTGGTCATCAAACAACGTTCATAAATGAATTGAAACTATCCGACTTTAAACAAGTTCTGAACAGAAGTAACATTTCATCAGAATTTAGTGGAGGAGTACTATGGTGTTGTAATAACACTATTGCCGTTAGAAGGGTTTGTTTTATTTGTCACATTAGTAAAAACGATTTTTTTATTCACATTGAATATGCATTTTGTACTTTATTCTTTAAAATTTTTTTCACCATTTAAATATATGAAGTGCAAAAAAATACATGACAATTTCGATACAAAATATTGTAATTGGACAAATAATTATTGTGTTTATTTTAGCATGAGGCTGGGAAAGTAATATTAGAAGGCTGTATTTCCGAGGATTACTATAAAGTGCGAGAGCTATTGTATGAACAATATGCAATTGTATAGATCGTGTATTATACACGTATATATAAGGAGACTGCATTTGTAATATATAATAATTATAAGAGTTTCGTATCTTATTAATTTTTTCCATATATTTTCACCGTACATTCATATTTTCCTTACCATGTTTTTGCAATTTATAAAAATAAATTATAATAATTTTTTTCGCGCTTCTCTGGAAGAAATTCTCGGGACAGTTGGGACATTAAAAATTCACTAATCGACAGCCTATGGCTGCGTTCAGCAGAAAAAGCAGCTTAAGGTGCATTCCATTTTGGCATTCGCAAGTCGCAGGCATCAATTTATCCTTGTTAAACATTTCTCTGGTGAAAATTTTTCTCAGAATTTTTATACGAATTGGAACATTTTTCAGAAATACTGAGAAAAGTCTACATCTTTTCTTAGAATTTTTCATATATAAATTCTGAAATATTCTAAGATTTCTCATTCTGTGATTTCTCGAAAAAAACTTTAAACTTTTCCAGATTTTTATATACAGATTTATAGAAACTATACTTATAGGCATTTCTGAAAAATGTTCCAATTCGTATAAAAATTATGAGAAAATATGAGAAAGTTATAAAATTATACAAAAATTCTGGAAAATTCTGAAATTTACATACAAATTCTGAAAAATTATATGAAATATTCTGAGAAAATTTTCAAGTTGAATAACAAAAGTAAAATGATTCCAAGAGCGTCAAGTGGAACGCAGCCTTGTGACTTCTGCATAAAGCCCGTATCAGACTAGAGATTGGGATTGAGATTGGATTGGATTTTGACTAATCAAAGCAAAGTTCACTGAACTTGAAATTGGTTTTCTTTCTTCTGATTGGTTAAATTCCAATTCAATGGCTGTTGATTGGTTGATTTCAAGCCTGTTGATTGGCTACAGGACAGAGAGATCCGACAACCTCTCTATCCTACAGCCAATCAGCAAGCTTGAAAGACCTTGTCGTACGACACATGAAATATCGACCTAAGCCTGTATCAGACTAGAGATTGGGACTGAGATTGGCTGCGTTCAGCAGAGAAAGCAGCTTAATAAGCGCTTTGTGCTGATTGGATTATACTTTTAGATCTATAAGAATACTCCTATCTCAATTTAGATCTAAAAGTATAATCCAATCAGCGCAAAGCGCTTATTAAGCTGCTTTCTCTGCTGAACGCAGCCAATCTCAGTCCCAATCTCTAGTCTGATGCAGGCTTAGGTCGATATTTCATGTGTCGTACGACAAGGTCTTTCAAGCTTGCTGATTGGCTGTAGGATAGAGAGGTTGTCGGATCTCTCTGTCCTGTAGCCAATCAACAGGCTTGAAAGACCTTGTCGTACGACACATGAAATATCGGCCTTAAGAGCATAGACCAATCAAATTTACAAATTTTACAACAGTGCATCGCTACTTTCTCTGCTGAACGCAGCCAATGGTTGCGTTCAGGGGGTCAATGGCTGCGTTCAGCAGAGAAAGCAGCTTAGTGAGCACTTTGCGCTGATTGGATTATACTTTTAGATCTAAATTGAGATAGGACTATTCCTATAGATGCACTAAGCTGCTTTCTTTGCTGAACACAGCCAATTGTGTACCTTGTGTTCAGAAAACAGTTGAGTGAGCGCTGCTATTGGTATATTCTTTTAGATCTAAAGGCCTATCCAATCATAGGCAACAATTATTGAATGAGCGCTCATTCAACTGTTGCGTTTTCTGAACGCTCATTCTTTTTAGATTGCATTCAGTGGTGGCGATACAATGTGCTGATGCTTGTTGTATATTGACATATTTTAAAATGTGTCTATTGCTCTGTTAAGTAAATTAAAAAAATAAATTATAAGAATTTTCTGAAGTATTAATCTTGATTTTCACGTAAGTCAAAGACTTACATTGAAGACGTGATCATATCGAAGATCAAGAAATTTGACGTCGAATAAAACGGGTAATTGGTTGTAAGTTAGTCTGGCGAAGATGCAATTTCAGCTAAAATAATGAGATACAAACAGAGAGTAAAGAAATATTCGTACTTGCGTGCATTAACAATAATTACAAGTATTATGAAGTTAGATAATATTTGTTTATTTTCTTTCAGAATGTCCTCTAGATATGGTCTCGCAATGAGGATTATGAAATGTAGTATTGTACATAAGAAATTTATCTTAATCTTTAGAGACAACGTTATATAAGGTTAAAAATATAACCATCGACAATATGAGAAAATATTACCAAGCTGCTTTAGCTGTTACAGCAGTAGTAAGTCTCATATCTCTGCTCATCTATAGACACGAATATAATAAGCTGAGGTACGTCTTAGAAGTTTTTAATTACTTCGGAAAGCCTGGGCCAAAAGGAGCAGATGCAAATTGTGTCAACTTTAGTACAACTTTCACTACATTTAATGCAAAATTTGATGAACCGATTCCCTCTTGGCAACGCCTGGAAGATGATCTATATGTATATTCTGCATATGGTATCAATGACAAGGAAATACGAGCAGTTGGACTTGGAACTATAAATAGTGTCTCAAATATGCAATGTCTCGTCTTCTTCGAAACTGAGAATAAACCTATATTGGGAAGTTTCAAATTTATTCCCATTGGTAATGCAGTTGCTTCAAATCCAGAAGAAAATTCAAGATATGGAGGATATCATTTTGTTTGTACATATACCAGTGATGAAATTCCCATTGGGATAACGTTTGTTACGAAGTCTAACAAGTATCTCAATTATGTCCCTATCTTTCCTGTAAAGATACAACCACAAAGCTTGAGTCACAGCAGGATAGGAGTATGTGTGACGCAATCATCAATGAAACCAACAAAATCAATAGATATGATAGGTTTTATCAGCTTTCATGCATTGATCGGAATGGATAATTTCATAATATATGATTCTGGAATTTCAAATGAATTTAATAGTAGATTAAAAGAAATGGCAAATGATCCAACTTCTTTTTGGAAGTTTACATATACCGTTATACCATGGAACTTCCCTTTCATGGAGATGGATCAAAATATCATAAGAGAAATCATCGAGACAGATTGTTTATATCGTACATACAATAATGTAGCTTATGCTATTGCTCTCTCGTGGCATGAGTATGTAAATTTAAAATATCATCATGCAACAATTGATCTATTGGCTGATTTCAAACAAACCAAATTGATAGCTGATCGTTACAAGCTAGAAACTATGACTTTCTGCACACAACAAGCTGATAATAAACGATATCTTAATTCTACTCTAACAGTATTGAAGAAGACAAAAACCGATATAAACATTCTGGAAAATCGTTCTATTTATATACATAAGCCATACATATTACAGAATTCTCATGTGTATATTAAAGAAATAGGAAAAGATTTGATTGTTGTGAATCAATACAAGTATTGTGATAATTATAAAGAGAGTCAAGAAGTAGAAGATCTCACAATTTTGAGATTTGCCCAAGATATACAAAACTCATCAATTCTTAGAAAATATCTTGGACTTTAATACTTGAGGCAGATATGAAGTGGAATTTCGTGTGGCTAATATTAAATTGATATTTGCACAAGCTTGGATAATGCTCTATTTGCATATTGTTTCATTCACACATATATATATATATATATATATATATATATATATATATATATATATATATATGTGTGTATCTCATAATTATATGCCGTCTTTCATACTAGGTGCCTTAATCATCATAGTTATACAACTAGTCATGATCAGCTATTTTAATATTTTGTATACATTTCAAATTTTAAACTTAAACTATAATAAAGCGTTCCTACTTGTTATTTTTAACTGTTCCATATCTTTGTATCTCTTATGATATATAGCAACGAGATGTATTATGTATAACATATATACAAAACGGCAATTTTATTAGATAAAAAATTTGAACTAACGCTTAAGAAAATTAAATTGAAAACTTTGCGTCTAGTTTTTAGATTTTTGTAGTAATTTTAAACATTGTTGAATTTGAAATTAATCAATGTACGTAATCATAGGAAATAGGTAATATAAGTAAAAGAAAAGAACATATTAAGAAAAAAGGTATACTATATTCCTAATAAAAATACATAGAAATTTTATTTTCAAGCGATATAACATATATTTGGTGTCTAATCGTTACATCATTCAATCTAGGAATTTAGAAAAAGTTTACTTCAGTCGTTGCATTATAGCCGAATTTTGTAAACCAGCCTCTTCAATCGTTTTATCTTCTGCAAGTTCTTTTGTTGGATACACGGTTAATAAACTGAAATCCCTTAGAGCATACTGAGGTCTCATACTGCTATCATGTTAAGAAAAACTTTTCTCTTTCAATCTCTTGGCTAACTTAGAAAAAATATAAGCACAATTAAAAACATTTTGAGATCAAAGGATACGTTATTATATATCGTCTAAGATCAGCTACTGTATGCGACATGTTGAATTGAGCCTTTACAATACTGCCGTCTGCAAGACGGATTTGTAAAGTCGTGGTTGGCTTCGAGGCATCTAAATCCAGTTCTTTTTTCGCTTGCGCTTCATTAGCAGCTTGATCAGCAGGATCCGTTGGAACCGTCATGCCCACGGTAGCTGGTGATGGACTGAAATATTTGTTATGTTACAGAAATAAAATTTTGGAAATAAGAAATCGAATTCAAGCTCAATTGTAGCATCAGATTCCTATAACAAAGTAAAATGAGTCTTTACCTTCCTAGCATATGCCCCTTTCCAGAGAAGGCTTTCACTTTGGTTTTTGGTGGGACATAAGTCTCATGGTGATGGTCCTCCATATCGAGTCGTACTTCTGCGCCTTGTACCTGTTGACGAATCTCTGCCGGGATTTCACCTCGCTTAATAGCATCTAGAAAGTCTCTGTTCTCGACTTCATCGTATGATCGTATCTCACTATCGTTTATTGTAAATCCATCCTTCCACAATTTTAATACAATAAGACCGCTGGAAGATTGTTGATCGGCGTTTGCTCCCATCACCACTATTGTTACATACAGAGTGTAATAAACATCGTTTGTCAATTTTGCATCTATCTTTTGCAAACAATAAATGCTTGAAAATACCTTCGCTATCTGAGCTAGTTTGACCTAATTTATATCCCGTGCCTCTAAACGTGTTCGGCCTTTGCTGGCCTCCTATTTTTGGAGAATCCGCAGCGATAGATTGCTCCTGACACGACTTGAACATGTCGCTGATGATATCCTTTTTCTTTTTCCCCGGGCCCAGAACTTGTTGCCCGCTGTGTTCAGAGCCACCAGCATAAAATGCCTGTCCCTCCTCCTCTTCGGAACTGCTATCACTATTCTGAAGATCGTTCAATGTTCCGAATCTGGGTTTCGATTTGGGTCCCTTCGGCTCCGTCGAATCGGATTTCGTTTGCTTATTCGACATTGCGCCCGTATTATCTTCCGATCCTTCCACTTGCTGCGATATATTGATGGTCTCGGTCGCTAGTTCGGCTGGCTCATCGTTTTCGTAGAAACTGGTGAGGGCGACCTACAAAGGAGACTACGTGCCAACGCGTGTGACAAGATCGTCGAAGAAAATTTCGACAATCTCATTACACGAAGAAACCTTACAGCGTACGACGGCTCGAGCTTTGATAAACTTGTAATTTTTAATCCCGTACAACGATTATCGTCGCCACGAATTTATCGTGAGTCTAGGATCGTCTACGTGAGAGCTACACGAAAGCGAATGCAGGAACCCTGGCTCAGGGCACGGCGCGAGCGTGAGCGTCAGAGAGGGCGGACGAACCGCCCGGGGAATGACAAGCGTTATAACGGGATGCGACAACAGGTTATAAAACTGGTGCCGAGATTATTGCGACGGGACGTCCATGCATTATTGCGGAGCGCGTCGCGTACGAACGAGGAAAGATCCTCGGTCTCCGGATGCGTTTCGTAAAATGTGCTGTCTCACCTCGAGCTGCCAAGCGGATGACTCAAGGTAAAATAGCGCTCTCTCGGCGTCAACACCAGTTACGTCCGCGAATTGCGAGACCAACTCGTCGCGGCTCGCCATTCTCTGCGAATGTTAAAAAACTCACGATGTCTATCCACCGCTTTTCTCTCTCTCTCTCTCTCTCTCTCTCTTTCCTCCCTGCGACGAATCCACCCTGCGTGGCCGATTCTCTAAAAGCTAACGCACCTGTACATGTACACGTCAATTTTCTCGATCCATCCTGTCATTCCTCGGTTCCGCACGGAATCGAACCGGATATAAACATTCTGGAGGAAGCCCGTTCAAATGACGTTGTATGTAGATGTCGAGGAGTCCTCCCGCGAGCGTTTTGGAAACGCGCTGTTAAGTCCATTTACATATAAATAATTCAATAAATTCAAGAAATTTGTATAGAGTAAATTGATAAAAATTTACTTTGCCGCTTTCTATCTCAAATTTTCTAAGGTTCATTAACGAAACAATAAGTTGAACAATAATCAGATAACCAATCCATCAAAGTCAACTGCCAACTTTGATCAAAGCTAGATGTTGGTGCTCGATAATATTTCTATTTTAAATTTAAACACTATAATCCAGTACACATTCAAACTACGCGCCGAGCACAGCCGGTCATAATAACGCGGTTCTAAACTGGATTAGAATTAAAGTCACAAATAAATTAATGCTAATGATGTTAATGAGCATCTTAAAAACTGCAAAGACTCTGGCTGAGGTAATACTTTTCTTTTAAGCATTAATTTGACGATCAATTTATTTGTGGCTTTAATTCTAATCCAGTTTAGAACTGCGTTATTATGTTCGGCGCGTAGTTTGAATGTGTACTGGATTATAACGTTTAAATTTAAAAATAGAAATATTATCGGGCACCAACATCTAGTTCTGACCAAAGTTGGCAATTGATTTAATTTATTTGATGTATTCATATGGCGGTCAAAAATTTATTATCAGACCAAATTTATCGACTACAAATTTTGCAAAGTGTCCGCAAATTTTCTCGGCAGAATGCCAGCGGAAATTGACAGCAGAATTTGTTAGCAGAATACGATAGCAGACTCAACCGAGCAGAAGGACACAGAAGAGTAAACGAAATTTTTAGGAAATGTAATTGAAACAGCGAAATATAAAAATTTCCCTCTTAAATCATTTACCTTTTAAAACGTTTCTTTTATGTTCCGCTGTTCCAATTTACGCTTCCCAGAAGTTTCATTTACCCTTTTATCACTCTTCCTTTATATTCGACTTATGCTCCGATCTTTATTTTGCTCACTAGATAAAATACGGTGTAGCGAAAATCGTCCAGATAGACATCCAACAATGTTGTGATCGACGTTTCTAAATTAGATTTCACTTTAAATGGTTCAAAATTATGATGTCATGTCACAATTTTTACATAAATATTTACATAAATATTTTACATAAATATATACAATGTTTACATAAATATTTCTAAATTCTCAGCCATTTACGTTTTTTTATTAAAGTGAACTTAACATGGTGCTTTGCGGCAGCCTTTCTCTTGTTCTCCAAACATTCGAAACAGCACGCGATTACACAGCAAATTTATATTAATAATGAATAAAAAATATTAATATATTTAAAATTAATAATATAAGTTATATAAATTATTGCAACAAATGCCTTTATTAATCTCCCTCCAAATAATATAAATTAATTATTATAAGCACACATACACATGTTAGACCGATCGAGAGATTAGATTGAAAATGAAATATTCAATCCTTGTTCATTTTCAAGAAATAACTAAGAGAGCGTAAAAACTAATCTTAATTAAAAATTATCTCTCAACTTGACAGAATAACGCTGTACCACGTTTTATCCAATGTACGTGCGACTTATCAGTTTCTAAGGCCACACTTGTGACGTAATTCCTCTTCATATTCGCATCAGTATTTGCTCCGTCGTATCGCATCGGCGAGATATATACAGGGCACTCGTATACATCATCAATAATTTTCTTTTCTCTGCTAAATATAAGACGTATCGGCGGCATGTCGTACCAGAATACGTTCATCGAGCTTTCGATCAACACACGCCTCTGCGTGTCCCATCGGGCGCCAGATAAATATAAACCGTGAATGTAACAGGTATCCGCATCTCCCTCGTTATATGCAGAATCGCTGTTTGTCACTTTGAGATCCAACGCGACTTGTTCGACGGGTACGTCATGACGTCGCGAGAACGCGAGGAGAGCCGCGGATAGAAATCTCTTGCAGCAAGACAGCGCGTCGAAGTGGATCACGCGAGGTAGATTGCCGTCACTCCAACATCGCACGAAGTTTACGCGCTTCAAGAGCAGGCTGATGTAGTTCGGTAGACGTCTGGTTACTATGCCGACATCGATCAGCCTCCAAACGCACGGGACTTCGTTATCGCACATTTCTTTCGACAGATCTTCCAAAGATTCGGTCAAGATAGTCTCGCCGTTCAACGCCGATTTTAAATTACTCAAGGAATCGGTGATGATTGACAGAATCTTGTTGATTAATTCAGCCTCGTGGATGAGAATCGCGTTTAACGGCTCGCGCAAAATCATAGGATATTTGTCCCGTATCTCGTTGATGTTAAATAACGGAGGCAATCTACTGTTAATCTCATTAATCGCTTGCAGTGCCCGATCCTGTGTAATCTCATGATCCAACGGTCCGATTTGATCCAGGAGAGATATCGATTCTAGGAATTCCCTGGCGACAGCTGTGTCTTTTGTAACAAGAGCATTTTCGTTGCAGGCAAAAGCTTCTGCCGATGCATCCAGTTGCATATTGTTAATGTGCATGATGATATCGCGGTACTCGCATCTTCGCGGTATCGAATGCTCGACGCAGTTAGAAAATGAATATTCAGCGTTCTCGATCACGCGGGTGTTGCAGAAGGAATCTAGCAGGTGTCGCAGGCACCTTTGATCAAGGCGATCCGTGATTTTCCCGCCGTAGTTACACTCCCCGATCAAATAAAGCAGCGTACTGAACAGTACGTTCTCGGTTTCGTTGATTAAATTCTGCAGTTGTTTAATGGACATTTCGAAGTCCATATGATCGAAATCATACGGGACGTTCCAGCCTTGCGGCCCAAAGTGTCTTCTCTCTCTGACGATTCCGTGGAAGAAACAAAGTCCGTACAGAAGTTTGGAGAACTCCTTGTCTCTCCCGGGGCAGCCCTCGAAAAATTCTTTGCTTCTTATGGGCTCCGACCGGTACGCTCTCAGCAAATTCTGTTTCAACCGAAGCGGACAGTCGTACGCGATCTTGACGCTGTTTTGCAAGATGCTGATCGGGAAGTCCGCAGTGGAATAACTAGAAAGCCACAGTCGAAAATCCAAAGATGTACCGAACAGATTCAGATTCTCGCAGATTTGCTCGAGTCGCGATATCCACGACGTAGCGTGATGGCAGTTTTGCAAAAATATCCATCCTCCTTCCCTTCGTGCTCGTTCTATGAGGATCTCGGCATTGGTCTGCTGCCCATCACCCATAGACAGAGAGATGAATTTCGAAGTATATCCTCTCGCGCTCGCGTACGTGGAGACAAGCGACAGAGGCGAAGCGTAACTCGGTAGGATAAATATAATCGGCGTGAGGCAATTGGATTCCGCGTAGGACTCGGATATCTGAAGGTGAGGGTAAGAATTAAACACATCCTCCATGGTATCCTCTATTAGCCGTATTATTTCCACGATAATCTTGTCGTACCTTATGATTTTGATAAGCATCAGTTTCTGAAACCGAGTCAGATTGTCGTCCCAGAAACTCGGTATCAGATGGCTTTGAAACGGTATCGCGTTGCAATATTTCTCCCAGGCTGCGCCGTTGACACGAAAGTCATTTGCGAGTTCGTGTAAATTGGACACCGCGCTGCTCAATCTGCAAATTTGTCTCCATTTGTCCATCGGTAACCAATCTGGCGCTGGCTCCAGAACCGCATCGCAATCCTCCGAGTCTGAAGAGACGAAGTGTTTAACTTCCTCCTGCGTAGTTTGCTGCGCGTCTATCAAAACTTTTACGCACAGCAAAAAGGAATATAAAAGCTTGTGCTTTTCAAAGAGCGATCTGCAGACGCTGGAATGAAGATTCCTCGTAAACGAAGACTTGAGAAATTGCAATCGTTTTTCGAGAACGACGCTCCTGTTCGAAGTCTCGATGGAGGTAATGTACAATTGAATAAACCAGGAGAATGAAAATCGATACATGTGATTCAAATTGGATAGAGTAGTTAGCGTACAGAATAAACCCGCGCAATGATCAGCGAACTGCAGGTATGCGTCTCTGAATTTGTTAATGTCTTTTGTCATCACTCTGGCTGCTTCTTGTTTCCTCTTGATGTCTACGGTGAGATTCTTGGAAGAATCTAAGATCTGTATCGCATTTTCGTCCTCCAGAATATTCGTGGTGGTAGACGAGAGAGTGCTCAAGATGTTATCTTCTTGCTGTTGAAGAACTTTCTTGTTAGCGGCGTCTTGAATACGGAGCGCTTCAAATTTCTCTTGAATCTCCGGTTTCTCTTTTGAGATGACAATATCCAAAAGTTTATCCCGAAGAGTTCCATCTGGCATTGAGAAGTCGATTATTGTGAGTTTCTCGAAAACATCGATCGTATAATTTGGATTGGACAGTCTCGTGGTGATGTAAAATCGAAAGTTTTGCGAATACCTCACAGATTTAGTTCCGATATCGATATACCAGTCTTTATCTTTGTAAATATTCTTTAATAAAATTGGTTCCAGTACAATTTCGAGTTTCTCTCCAACATTTTCTAGCAGAACTGGGATACCAGTTTCAATATTTCGTTCGATGACCGATATGCAATCAGAATCCGTGAGTTTAACGACTTTTAAATCATTTTTCTTTTCCATTTTTTTGATCCATTGATTTATTTGATTCTGCGAATCGATGAAAAGACACCACTGTTCCGAATTATTCAAAATGATGGCATTTTCTATTGCGAAGCGATTTTTCGACAAACCGCAGAGCTGCCAATGATTAATTTCGATTTCCACGCCGAGGACATTTATGAAATCATATGTTTTAGTGTATAATATCTTAGAAGCTTTCATAAATTCTTTCCACTTGACCAACATTTCATCGCGAAAAGAAGTGTTGTAAGATGCCATGTAAGCTACTATTCCACACGAGAGTAATATATCACCCACAAGACTGTCGTAATTTATTTGAAGATTATGAGCGCATTGCATCCAGTGACTCTTCTCGCCTCCCAGACTAGCAATCAGCTTTTCGGCCTTGATTAACTTGGCGGTGCATGTCGCCACTTCCGTCTCTAGATTCAATTTCTTCTGCAGCGTTTGTCGCAGACTATCGTTTAATGCCGCCAGTTTCGCGTTTAAGGCGGCTAAAGTCTGTCGTTTTTCATTTAAGAATGCCTCGGCCTCGTCGCATTCTGTTTGTGCCTCTGCCAGTTTCTTCTTCTTGGGCGCGACCACCTTGGCCACCTCGTCATAGGACACCATGGCGCGGACCCATTTGCAGAGACCCTCGGCGGCGCTGGACGCTTTCGCGACTATATGAGGCATGAAACTGTTGTCCGTCATGTACGTCTTCTTGATGATCTGCATCACCGTGGGCGCTATGTTGTCCTTATCGTAGTCCTTTAGATTCTGTAGGAAATTCATATCGCCCAGAATACGCTTGCTCGGGCTCCAGTAATCCGTGAATTTCTTTCCGGTAACCGGATCGATGCTGCGATCCGGGGGGACGCCCAGCATCACGCAAACGGCAGCCATCACCAACTTGATAGTGTCGGGAGGATTTTTCATTGCTTTCACCAAAGTGATGTCAGTTGGCTTCAACGTATTCAGCGCGATTACCGCATCCTCCAGAATCGGTATCGCAACGGCGAGATCAGCTTCACATTCGGTTTTCAGGGCACCCGCGATCTCTGCCTTCTTATTCGCGATTTCTTCTTCTTGCTTCACGAGAATCGTAGCTCGTTCCACGGTGATATTTTCATTTTCCACTTCTTTCATGGTGATCATTGTCTGTTGAGCGGACAGTTCTAATTGGGGTTTCAAAATCGTTAGAGTGGCCTTCATCTGCTCAACTTGCTTGGCCGCCAATTCTAACTTCTCTAATCCCGCTATATATCTGTTTCGCGTCGCGACGATTTCTTTCTGTTTCTTCGATGTCAATTTTGTATACAGCTTGAGCATGTGCAGAAAGGCCATCGATGTCACGTGAATGATCCTACCGAACATTTCACGATATTTCAAACTCATTTCCTTTGCATTGTTGTGGAATTGCACACAAACTTTCGTTATGTCAGCTTTAACTTCTTCCCGCACGTTAACGTCTTTCATATACTTCACTGCGATCTCTAAGAGCGCTTGATCGGGCCAAATCTGATAGCAATTCACCGTGCAGTGTTTCGCTAAGTTAGGATGCGAACACAAATATGTTCTAAACGCGGCGCTGGTAGGACTGAAGCAAAGCACAAAGTGCAATCTGTTTTTACATTGATCTACGAAATAGGTCATCACCGAACGCGCGTTAAGCTCCACGTTTCGGTTACCACCCTGGGCATGCAGACGCGTCATCTCGATTATATTCTGCTTGTCTTCGGTAGAGAACAAGTCAGGTAGTTCCCCAGTGCTTAATAGACAGCTGATATCGTTTAAAAACTCGTCTTTCATCTGCCTTTCGTTTATAAAATACGTAACATCCTTCCGCAACGCGCCGCATTCTCGTAAGACTCCTCTCAATTCGTCCCTCCACGCATCCATGTCGTAATAAGATTTGATGGTGGTTTCAAACAAGGTCTGCTGTTGCATAAAGGCAGCAAGAGCGGTTGTGGATTTTCTGCCGGAACCCACAATAGATATCATTAGCACGTTTCCGCCTGGAATGCTCAGGATTCTGGAAATTTTGATCAAAGCTTCCAACATGTAACGACACACGACGACATTGATTTTTCTTTTATAATTAGCGTTGTATTCATCCAAGTAAGCGAGAACTTTGTTTCTCAGGGCTTCTATAGAACTAATTTCCTCATATCGCCTACATTTGCCATTCTTCTCCACGTCCATGAAATTTCCAAACATCAAATCGTTAAAACTGTCTTTGGTGATCTGATTCTCGAATTTGGGCAAATGATCAAAGGCGATCTCGAAAGAATCTTTAAAGTTGCTCTTTATCGCGTCGCAGATTCTTAGGAAGAGCCATTCCTTGTCACCTTCCTCTAGCATGCGATCGCTGAACACACGTAAGATCTCATGAGCCCACAATCGAATGAACGTTATCTTCGTTTCCACCGATTCCTTCTGGATCAGACCGCATCCACTAATCACTCTGGATATATCTCTCATATCAAAATAGTAGTACAGTTTGCTGGGCACGGGTCGCAACGTTTTTATTACGGACTTGTAAACATCGATCGTCGCATTCACTATGCTGGTCACGCTTCCCGTGACGTCTGCCGCGAATAGATTCTTTTTTAAATTAACAAGCAGCATATTAAAATATGTTCTGAATATATTATCCGTTGTAGGAGCGGGAATCACGTAAGTGTTGAAGTATCTCAAAAATCTAGGAGATATGCTTCCGTCAATCTTTCCTGCAGTAACCGCGAGCGTGAACATGATGTCCTGTACGAATACCTTATTTAATTCATTTGTATCGTAACAGTAATTACAACTGAGAAGTTGACGTAAGAGATCAAATACGGAGTGTGCTTCTGGTTTTTGCACAATGATTCTATTCACGTCGTCCACGAAGTTTACACAAAACTGATTTCTTCCTGGTCCATAGGCAGTGCGTCGTATCTTGTTCAATTTGGAGAATAATAATCTCTGCGTTTTGCTTACCGTAACCATGGAAGTAAAACTAAAAAAATTAGAGAAACAATTTTCCGGCAACTTGTTTCTCAGCAGGTCATACATGATACTCGTCTTCCCAACAGCAACGTCACCATACAAAAGGAAAGGCTTCCGATACTTAATGTGCTTCAAAAATATATGATTGTACTTCATACTGTTGATACTTGCAATGTAAATTTGATTGAAGTTACATATCTCGGGGATTTTTTCATTTTTTAACAGATCACCCCAGTACTTCCAATTTCCGATACCTTTAAAAATATAAAAGTTGTCTTGGATTAAACCCTCGTTAGGTAGTGTTACGTCGAAATGTTTAATTATATCAGGTTTTGGATGTTCTTTTTCTGTTCCATTCCAAAATGATACGCAAAAAGCGTTAAATCGAGTTTGCGAATTCTCGATTAAGTTTCCACCCAATCCCCAAACAATAGCTAAGATTAAAGCAGCTTGTGCCCATATGACAAAGTGATTGTCCTTTTCCTCTCCCGCGGCATCCTCGCAGGCATCTCTTAACAGTATTTCAAATAAATTTACGGTCGACATAACAAGATGTAATTCTTGATCTATTAGTATATCGCCATTTTCCCTTAAATAATTAAGACATGGATCTAACGTCCAATCGAACAGAGCACGCAGTATTTTGTCATATCCAGCATAAAATGGTTTGGCGATGTGAGACAGCACGTATGGCCTCCAGCCAATAGAATGCGCGTCAATATAGATTATTCCACATCGTGATATTATACTGGGTGAAATTTCTATCGTGCTCATCGTTTCAAAGATGATGGACATTGATTCTGTCGTGGAAAATCGTTCTCCAGATGTCAAGTACAACATTTTATTCTCGTCGAGAATTGTATACAAATTTTCTATCCACGTGCCAGTTAAGTCTCCATCAAACACCAACCATTTGCGGTCTGTTGAGATATTTTCTGAAAAACGACGAAATATAGTGGTACACAAACCGTCCTTCCAAACTCCAGACTTATCGCAGAAATATCCAAAGAGCGCGTTGACATCCACTACTCCTGGCATAACCGTTTCGAGTTTCACTGTGGCGCCAATTTTACTTTTTTGATCATGCAATAGCGATAACGTTTCAGCAAGCGTGTGTAAAATTTCTGTCTTCCCACCCAAGGGATTGCTAATGAGTATAAGACCGCGACGAACGTACATTAGTTCGACGATCTGTATGGCTTTCAATTTGAAAACTGGATGCAACGTTAGAAGTCTCTTTGCGCATACGCTTTCCAGAGCGTTTAAAATCGCCGAACAATCGAGAGGAAGCACGACGGACTCAGGAAAAACATCTTGCATGATATTTTGGAAGATCGGTATGTCGATATTACATAGTTGCGGGATATTTATGTGTATCATTGAACGCAACAGCAGAGTGTATTCGTTTTCATCTAGGATATTTCGCTTCATATTAATTGCAGTTGCGACGACAGTCTTCAACGACGACGTACTAAAGTCGTAATGACACTTCTCTCCCAGATATTCGGATAATAATTTATAACTGACAGCTAGCTTCACCGCCAGATTTTTCGCGTGAAGAAATCCCCCAGCGAAAAGTTCAATTTCAGCAATTTTATCAATATCCGGTGTCATCATTGATACGGAACGAAAGAGAACCTTCAAGTTATCCGGCAGATCAACGTATTTCGATTGCTCCGAATTGATATTAACGCATATGTTTCCGGAGATATCTAAGTTCAAGTTGCAACCTTCGAAACTTATGATCTTCAAATTAGACGAAACCGCTTGTTTTATCTGCGTAAGATTCTGAGCAACGGCCGACAGCAATTCTAGTTTTAATCTGTTGAAGTTCTCAAAGCAAATCCACGTTCCGCAAGAGATCATTCCTTTAAGTGTCCGTATCACGCAATCATAAGAGGTATTATTGCTGCAATTGATGACGTAGAATGGCTTCGCGATAGCTCTCGTCAGATTTTTGATTGTTTCCGTTTTTCCGGTACCTGTCGGACCTATA
Source organism: Cephalotes varians (assembly GCA_037157785.1). Classification (NCBI taxonomy): domain Eukaryota; kingdom Metazoa; phylum Arthropoda; class Insecta; order Hymenoptera; family Formicidae; genus Cephalotes; species Cephalotes varians. The sequence goes on from JANQDE010000074.1 coordinate 345,049, forward strand.
ATGCTGCTATACAAATGATAATGATAAGCTTGCAATATAGTACGAAAGCATCTATCGGTTAAGGGAGTGTTAACAATGATCTGCTGATAATAGTTATATTCGTATCCGTATTTAATAGTTGTATTGAATACTGATACTTCGACAATTTTATCATTACAATAATATCTCAATTGCGCGACCCATTCAAAGTCTGTCTGTTTAACAATGTTTTTTTCCAGTAACAACGTTATGATTTCTTTATGAGTCAACATGACAATGATCAATGACATCAATAGATTTCTACGTCTACGCGTTAAATCATTTTTTAATTCATTAGTTATCGAAATTATCTCTCTGGTGTACGTCGTGAGTAAAGAGTTTAACATCGTGATATTTAACTGCGTAAGACATTTTTCCACCGAGCAGGTCCAATAAAGTTGCAAACTGCAAATGATTGCCATGCTTGAAAAATTATCAACGGGAACAAATGTCGAATTTTCATCAATCAAAGGATAATATTGCAGAATATTTTTGTGAACTGTGTCTTTCATCTCCTTTTCAAGTTGAATTAACCATTGCTCTTCGCATTCAGTGGATAAAGAAATATTATTATTTAAATATAATATCTCCCCATAATGCCCAATGATGCTTCGAACGCAGTTCGATTTATTAAATTTCAATCGTTCTATACCAGCGAAACATTTTTTCACGAGCGTATGTTGTTTTCCCGTATCAATCGATTCAAATAATATTTTCTGAACCTCTGAATCCTCGAGAAAGAAGAATCTCGTAAACGACAATCTTTTAATATCTAAGTAATTTTTTACACCTTTGCTCGCTTTTTCCAATTTCTCATTAGCTTCATTTAAGATCTGCAACAAATCCGATGATTTTTTTATTTCATGAAAGTTTGGATTCTCCATGAATCTGTTATTAATATCTAACAGAATGCTTGTCGCTTCTAAATATAATGAAGTTTCTTGATTTAAACGTATTTCTATTTCTGGATAAGAAAATATTGGTTCTAGATAGAGTTTGCGATATTGCACTCGCATCCACTGATCAAGAGTTTCTTGAATTCTTACGAGAACAGCGAAAAAATCAATTAAGTTTGATAATATCGGCTTCACAAAATGCGACGCTCTCATCTCCTCGATTTTGATAAGGTGTTCGCTAAGAAGAGTTTCGATATCATTCACGTGTTTAAAAGATACTATACCGGATTCTGTATCGGTCGACATCTCGAATGATATCGGCTCCCACTCCTTAATCATCTCAGCCAATTCATGCTGAAGACGAAGCTCCTTGTTGGCGCCCAAGCTTATGGCCTTGTATTTGTCGATGTTATCCATCAAATTCATATCGATCATTTTCTTCAAAGTCGTTCCTGCATTCGGCGTAAGATCAAAATTGCTTATCGCGGACATCTCTTTCCAATGACGCGTATTCAAAGCCGGATTGCACATGCAAACCGCGAGTGGCACGTAAACTTTAAACTCATTAACGTCATTAAGTGTCTGCCAACACAATTTCAGCGGTGCGGGTTGCTGCATTGGGTCTGGATCGTCGGCGATGCCGGAAAATTTGTACGACTTGTTCGCTGTCGCGTCCATCTTGATGCGTGATTTCATCATCTTGTTCATATTTGTAATTTCGTCGAAATAATTCTTGGTCTTCTTCTCGATAACGGAGGCGTCCAGGCATTCAAATGGACCATTCAGCCATACAGAGTTGTCTCTTTGCCACTGACGAATGGTGCATATAAGCTTGTAGAACGGCACGATTATTTCCTTCAGCTCGATTATTTTCGGAAACTCCGTTTCGGGAAACTTGAAAAGCCTTTCCTCCGAATTAATAACTTGCATCTCGTCGTCCATACGTTTGTACTTCTTGATCAAATCCTTGTAATGCTCCATATATTCTCCAACTTTGCTTACGTCGTCCATGTCATCTAGGATGACAAGCTGCGGGAACATTGTGTCAACCTCTGAATTTAATGCGTTTATCCTCCGTTGAAGATCCTCTTCCAACTCGCTCTTCATAGCTTCGCACAATGTATTATTTTGTGCAAAAACCGGTTGGATATCGTGCAGCCAATTGATGGTGGTCTTGTTTAAATCAATGTGCTCGTCAGTTAGTATAGTAATCTCCAACAATTTGCTTAGCATATAGATCGATTCTCGTATCTTCTGTTTCTGCTCCTTCATCAGTACTTTCGAAGCTCGCGACATACGTTCACCCAATTGTATCAAAGAACTTGCGTCCCTCGGAATGTCCAGCGCTATAGATTTCAAATCTTCAAAATCCGCACAGATCGAACGATTGAAATCTTGATGATACTTTACGAGTTCCGTCGTGAGGACACTTATAACGTTGTAGCAGATCTGCCTCAAGGATTCCTTGGCATTGCTTTGCTCCAATTTTCCCACGTTGTAGTACAAATTGGAGAGCACAGAGTTTGTCTTGCTTAGGTATTCCTTGTACTTGCAGACGTGTTCGAAGTAAACGTCGAAATTCGGTCGTTTAGAAGTCAAAGCTAATATTCGATTCTTGGCACTTGTTGCACATATACCGCTAAATTCCACAGAGATGAACGCTACGTGCTCGTTCATAGGTTGAAACAAAGCGTCTAATATCTCCTGTAGATTCCGGTGAGATTTCTCGACAAACCAGTCAGGAAGCGCTATCTTTATGTATCTCTCCTTCGCTTTGACGTCCAACCATTCTTCCAACGGCATCAGATCTTGCGCGATACCTTCAATGTTTCGGATAATATTGTGATACGTTAAGAAGACCTCCTCTATGTCTGGTTTAGTTACAAGCTGATTATTTTCGCATACTAGCTGGAATTCGATTTGAGGACAAAAACATCCGTCCTTCATGGTGTCTATTATGTGATCAATCGATCTCATCATTACATTGAGAATCTGTTGGACGAATACATGTGTGAGGCACCGCATAAATTGTGACAGGCGTTTCGCAGAGATGCTTTTTAATAGTTTTGATTTCTGTACGGCTTTAAATGTCTCGGTATAAAATTTATTGGTGATCACTAAAGAGCCTCTCTTAATGTCCTTAAGGCTCATGTTTTGAAAACAACATAGCGTCAACATTCCGAATTTATGATAACGTCTGAAGTCACAAATTACCATGGGTAGAATACGATACGCTGTATTCATAATATGCCTGATTATCGGATAGGAAAGAAAGTATCTCTTGGCAAACAAATTACGACGCTGTAAAAATATTGCTTGATCGTGCATTTTATTTTCCTCAACGACGTTTTGCTTCAAAACAGCAGGAACGTTGCACTCCTCGCAAGCAACGTGTTCCCTCCTGTACATTTTGCAGGACAGTATGGATTTCAATATGAAGTCTTTCATATTTTTAATGTACATTTCTTTTACTTCATCCAATACTGAATTTATGAAGGAAGAATGTTTTCGTCTGTCCGCATGAGGTATCAAATCCAATATGTTTCTTTTCCATTCTGCGGAATATTCAGGAACATGAATATCTCTTATGTAGTCTTTTAATCGGATTCGGTTTGGCTGATTGGAATTTGGATATTGACACACTACAAAAGTTTCCAAAGCATCCCAGTCCATGTTTACGAACACGTTTCTGTTAAATACGCCGTTCACCACTCCACCGAAATTTTTAATCGATTCGCAATAATTTTATAAAATATTGCTAACAGAAGTAAATATCTATTTTGTCTGCAATTATAGATTAATAGTAAATATATTTAAAGCACTTAAAGTATTATCTTCTGTATTTAAGAACAAGCTCATAGAACTAAGTTTCTTGGATACTGCGTATGTTTTATCAATATAACGAACATTCGATTTTTGGACGCATGTGCAAAAACTAGAATTCTGGATAACGTGATCTTTATATTAAAATTGTAATTTACATTTTTGAGACAAAGAGGAAATCAAATTATTTAATTAGGTACTGTGTTGCATTTTGTGAAAAAATATATTTTACAGTTTTACTATTAATTTACTATTATATATTATTTGTATAGACATTTGATTTCATTTTTCATTTGCATTGTACATAAATATATAATAGTATTATATCAATTGTATAACATCGTTAATATTGATAATAGTACATATGTTTATTAATTATTATTCAATCGCCATTTGACAATGTTTTAAAATAGTGTCATGAACAGCTGATTGGAAACATCCGCCATCTACTGGAAACTCGAATAGCTACATATATCGGATGTTTATGTTGAACCCAGTCGATCCGTTCGCCTTTGCGCGTGTTTATGCTTCTCGTGATCGATCGTAATAAGAGGTTATAAATATGAGTAATATTTACATACAAGAACCGCCTACAACGGGCAAAGTAAGTGTAAATTATTTTATAGATAAAAAATATGATAAAATAAGATGATCTATATAATTTTTTTCAATCGAAGAGTTAAATTGGCTAGTGTGAAGATATGGTACAATTCTCTTTATAGTTTATTATTATGATTATTACATATGAAGCAATTATATAAATGATACTTTATTTTTAATTTACTTTCCTATTTCACCAAATAGGTGGTGATGAAAACAACGGTTGGCGATATAGATCTGGAATTATGGACGAAAGAAGCTCCCAAGGCTTGCAGAAATTTTATACAGCTTTGCATGGAGGGTTATTATAATGATACAATATTTCACAGAATTGTAAAAGGCTTTATAGCCCAAGGTGGAGATCCAACAGGAACGGGAGAAGGTGGTGAGAGCATATATGGACACCCTTTTAAGGTATAATTATTGCTAATTTCAGCTAGTCATGCCTCTTGCTTCTATATATTTTTTAGTTAGACAATTATTATTTGTATTATCTATTCGCAGGATGAATTTCACACAAGATTACGTTTTTGTCGGAGAGGATTGCTTGCTATGGCCAATGCTGGCAAAGATGACAATGGTTCTCAATTTTTTTTTACACTTGGTGCAACACCTGAGTTACAAAATAAACATACTATTTTCGGCAAAGTCACTGGCGAAACAATTTACAATATGCTCAAGTTGGAAGACGCACTCGTAGATGAAGTAAATATTTAACATATATTCTATTTTTACATAAAAAGATTAATGTATAATTTTATGAGAAAAAAATATTTAATTTTAGAATGACAGACCTCAGTATCCACAGAAAATTTTGAAAACGGAGGTTTTAAATAATCCATTCCAGGATATCGTTCCAAGAGTATCTGAAAAGAAAGAAGACAGCAAAGAAAGAAAGAAGAATAAAAAGACTGGTGTAAAGTAAGATAAATATATAGTTGTTTTAAATAATAATTTCTATGTTTTTTATACATTTTCAAGTATGTTAGGAATTTCAAGCTACTGTCATTTGGGGAAGAAGCTGAGGAAGATGAAGAGGAGTCATCAGTTTTAAATAGACAATATAGTGGTAAAGGGAAATCAGCGCACGATTGTTTATCTGATCCAAAATTAAGCTCACAATCTGTAGTTGAACCTGCTGAACCACCAAGTAAAAAAATTAAAGAGGATCGCAGCAGTGATTGGGAGAGTGATGATGAAACACGAACTTCGGAAGAATTGGCTGCTTTAAAAGAAGAAAAAGAGTATGTTATATGAAAATAAAATATAAAATATTATAAAACAGTTGTTGTAATATTATGTTATATTAATAGAGCTATGAAAGAGAGAATCAAGAATAAATTGAGGGATTCTAAAAAGATTTCCGAATCAAAACTGAAAATTGAAAACGATGAAACAAAAGATGAAAGTATAAATGAAAATGCTGAAGAAGAAGAATATTATTTCGGAAAAGATCGAGATGAAGAACGAAAGAAAAAGGCGTATGTAATATTTTATTATATAGATTTTAAGACATACGAAATATATCTTTGTATCTTTAGAAAAAGTTATAAATATTCATATTATATGAAATTTAATTTGCAGCGAAGCAATAAGGAAAGAGATACGTGATCTAAAGCGCAGCGTTCAAAACGAAAAAAAAGCGAAGGAACTAGATCGAAAGCAACAAACTGAGAAAGAAGAAAACAAGTCTGAAATAATGAAAGAATACATAGAGACACAAGAAAAATATAAAAAAGCTAAGGAAAAATTGCCTAAAAAAGGTAAAACACGCGAAAATTTCACAATGGAATTATTCAACCAATTCAAGAATAAACTTCAAAACGCCAAAGAACATACGAAGGATAGTACTACAAGTTCCGATAAGAAAGATACTGAGGATGATGATCCGCACGATGAATCTTGGTTGACACACGCATTGCATTGCGAGGAAAAGGCACCAGTGCTTGCCAAGGACGCCAGCACGAAGGACGATGATTGGTTCGAGATCTACGATCCTCGGAATCCATTAAATAAACGACGAAGGGGAGAGAAATCCAAATTTAAAGACGATAAAGGTGGAAGGAGTTATTCTCGTCATAAAAATGATTTATAATTGTTACATAATATGATTAATTATTTTTAATTAAATAATTAGTACACGAATACACATCAAATAAGTACACGCACAAATAAGTACATATAGAAACTAAAAATTATGTATAAATTATATTTCGAAAATATACTTTATCTCGAATACTTTATCTTGAATTTATTAGGAATATGATATCATAGTTATTTCAATGTTAACAAAAATATATTTTTGTTCTTATTTAATTACCTGCGATTAAACCATTTTGTTATCTAAATACGTTTATGTTTTTATTGCTGCTGTACACTTTGTTTTATGTTTAGCGGAATCGATTTACTTATTGTCAATGAATGACGCATCTGCTGAATATACATGTGAGAGAAAGAGAGAGAGAGAGAGAGGAAGTCGTTTAATAAATTCCAGAATTTATTTCGAAAAGCAAATAGGTTTTGGCAGTTACAGCTTCATATGCGACAAGTACAACAGTATTATATGCATAACAAATCCTGTACAAATAGACCGCCAATCGAGGTTTCTTTAATTCGCGTGTATTCGCGATAAGACGTTGATACAAAGCATAGCGTGTTCATTCGCAGTTTCAGTCGATCAGTCGACGGCGACCGATACACATCACGAGTTTTGTTTGATTTCGTGATAACAGATTGAACGCAACTAGCATATCTCATTGCGACAAAAACATCTGTTTGGATAAATAAGTCTCGTGAAAGGCGACGCTTTTAAAATTCTTTTTTTTCTCATCAGAAAAAATATAAATCAGTTCAAATGAAGATTAATGCGTGAAGTTAAGAAACAATTTCACAATTGCACAATTGAAATTTGCTGCGTGCGTTAATTCGGTGTTAAATTCCTGAGACTGAAGTTGCAAGATCGTTATTTGCAAGTAATTTGATTAGTATTATATAACATGATCAAACGCGAAAATTAAATATTGTAGTGTGTGCGCTTCTTAAAGGAATTCATGTGTTCTGTCTTGGGAAGAAAACGTGGCTGCGATTCCTGTGATTTCCTGTCTTAAATCTTGAGTGAGTCTATGCCGCGATCTTTCAATGAAGATGTCAACGATACCTTTAAGAATAGGTATATATCTCTTGGTAGGGATCTCCGCCGATGATTCGTTACTTTTTATATTAATGTTTTTTAATATGTTATCAGTAAGAATGATGATGCATCGTGAAAACAGTGACAGTTGCCACTGCGCATAAATGCGCAACGCGTCGCTTTGTCGATTTTTCGGTGCACTTTGAACAACGATAATGTTTTTTTATTTGCACTTTGTAGAAGTGCGTTGTAACGATGCTTTTTTTTTAGCGCGAACCTGCAAACGCACGTGTTTCTTTTTTTATTTAATTGTAAGAAAAACGCATGTTCTTCGTTCAGTTAAAAGATATAAACAAGATGTTGGACATTCTTTATAATTCTTTATAATTATAAAATGAAGCAATGAAGATTTGGGAATGTATAGCATTTTTCAATGATTTATATATGTCAGTCTCATAGGAAAGTCTATTCGATCGAAATGGAATTAGCACCACATTCGATGATTAGATTATAAGCTACCATTTGAAACGTTATCTTCTAGCTTCAAGATTGATTGAATAAATTTGAAAAATTATTTACAGAAATTGGAAATTATTTAGACGACAGATTAACGCCAGGAATTACATCTCGGATTGCTCTATACGAATCGCGAAAAAATTTTTTTTCGATAATTCTGATCGAAATTTGAACAAAACGGTGTATATCTCTGTGAATATCTCGAAAATTAGAATCGATCAAATGGGCCGTTTCTTATGAGATTAATACATATGAATTTTTGCAGTTCACATTGCGTTCAATAATCATTAACTGCATAGCAATGAGAGAAAACGATGCCTTTAAGAAGGCGGCACGTTCACTCTACAATCATTCTACATTCTTCTTTAATGTAGTTCATTTAATCGTAACAGTACAGATGCGTGCCGCCCTCGCAGAGACAGATTGGTTTTATTTTTAAGTTTCTCGACTTGGCTGGTCACTGCGATTTTAGCAGCACGTGTTTTATACACGGATGAATTTTCCTTTCCACAAACAAGACGCATAACACGATATAACCCAGTGATAAAACTGTATTTCTTTCTATAAATTTATTTTGAAGCAAAGTGAAGACGCAGAACTGAAAAGAAATTTTGCACATTTTTAACACATTTATAATAAATTCATTTTAACCGGAAGTTCAAAAAAAGATTTAAAAAATAGCTTCATTTAATAAAATTGACACAATAAAAACGAGTCGTCGAAACCGTAATTAGTTAATATAAGACGTTCGTATCTTTTGTTTGAATTAAATATGAGCTCTCTATAAATCGTCTCAATAATGAAAGAAAATATTTCATCAATCTAATTTTTATGATGTTTTGTTTACTCAAACTGTCTGGGTAAATAAATCTCCCTATCCAACAACACTACAAAAAAAAGAGTTATCAATACGATATGTGATAAGTTATCGTAGAGAGTATCATTTTGTAGATCGGGTCATCGTTTCGTTGAAGCGTAAAAATGAGACTGATGACCTCTTGATCATCAAATCTGGTATCGTGCAAGATTCTCGCGACGTCCGCATCTCCCACGAGTTCACGAAGTCGTTGCGTGTAATCTGCGTTGTTCTTACATGTGTTTTTCTTTAAATATAGTATCCGCTATAGCGGATACTATTTTCAAACTTTCTAACGTTTTACTCAATATTATGGAATATTATAAACGAATTACACAACACATGTCACAACACTTCTAACTAGTTGATACGTTCGAGTTACTTTTCAATGGACGTAGGTGCATAAAATATTGTTTTTGTATTTTGAAAAATGTGTGGAAAGTGCACAATATTAGATACAATTACTCGTATACGCGAAAATATGTTTGTCTTGAATGCGTAGAAATTTGACTCATCTTCGACTCATTTGACTCTAACTGGGTTTTATTATAGATAAGATTGCTTTATAGTATTATTGAATATAGTCATAACGTGTTTTATTACGTGTTGTTAATAGTGTGATAAGGTGCGATAAGGTGTTTTTCAAAATTTGTGTCGAAATAAGATAGAGAGTCCATAAAACAGAATTCGCATTTTAGCTTTACGATTTAGTGTAGCGAAGCTGTAGAAGATTCATGGAAATTTCCACGTACGTTTTTAAACGCACGTACATTTGCAAGCAAGAATGTATATATCTTGTGGTCTGTCAGATAATAAACGATAAGAATCCTACATGTGCTGCATTCCATATCGAGGGAATTGATACGTTTAATTAGATCTATTTTTAAGTACTAGTGTAGACATTGATTATCAATGGTAGCTGAATGTAAGGAAAGCTTATTCCCAAGTGTATTCTCATATCTTTATTATATCAGTATTCTCATATTTTTACGGTTCTATCGCTGTAATATCTACCATTTTTCATGTTTGATTACATAAAGCTATTTGCAAGAAAGAAAATAATTTAAAAAATTGTAGCATTTTTAAAAATATTTGTTCAAATTTTCAATATTTTTCTTGGATAATTTAGAGATTAAATTAGAAACCTTATAGCAAACCGCGATTTTGATTTATAAAGATATATGAACAACTAAATAAAGTGAAACAAAAATGAAAGCAGTTTTATTTTTAGAAGTTATCGAATAGATTTTTAACATTATTAATGCAAAAATCAAAATTAATCATTGAAGATGACTGAGTCATCTCTTATCTCAGATTATTCGGAAAAAGATGAGATATACGTTTTATATCGGCATTTTTTGCAGAGGATGGTATTCGCCCACGAGATTGGCAACCGCGAAGATCAAGTTATAAAGTACCTTTGAGATTGATGCGATTATGTGTGCTGGGAATGCTTTTGCCATTCGTATTAATTGTTGGGCCACTGTATCTGCGATACCGCGTGTACTCCGAGCAGTTATATGCTTTAGCAATATCAGATCAAAGACTGATCGATAGCAAAGTATCTACCGTTTGGTGTCAAGTAAGATACATTTTGCTATTAATATTTTATTTCTAACAGTCCTTTCTTTTTTTAAATTTCTAAAAATTTTAAAATTCCTTAAAATTAAAAAAATTTTAAAGTTTTAGATTTAATTCCTAAAAGATATATTCTATATTATTTTGTAATTTTGTCCTAAATTATTGTATATTCTATTATTATGTGTTAAATATAACTATTTCTTTTCTATAATAATGCAGTTATAAAAATTACATTTGCACTTGCAATATATGCAAGCGCGGTAATTGACAATTAAATTTGGCAATTAAATAGAAATTTTTTAATAAGTAATCTTTTTTAAATCGTTTGTATTCCTTTTTTTCTTCTTTTTTTTCTTCAAGAAGCTAAACTAATAAAATCGACGATAAATTAATTATTGTCTGTAGAGCCAAGTGATCAAAGTTAACGCCACATTCAATGCATATCTCATGAGTAACGAGCCGGTGGTTGAAAAGGAAACAATGCCCGTTTCGATGACAAGGCACCTCATTATGGAGGACGACATGAAAGAGTATTGGGGATTTTATCTTCTGCATGGCAGTAGTGTCACTGTTTCAGCTTGTGTAAGGTAGAATTATAAAAATGGGGGCTCGTTACGTAAATTTTAAGAGGAAAAGAAAATTCTTTTCACCTGTATTGTGTATATAAGCAATAAATATTGCTTATATGTACAATTCCCCCATTTCTTAATTAAAATTTATTATAATTCGTTCAAAGTAATATTGCACTTTAATTATTAATTTTATACCATTACTAAGATACGAATGCGTTACAATTTTTAGATGGCCAGGTGCTTCTTTAACAATAATCCGTGGTTTCAAGAATCTGCACGAGTGCGCCTTCATTGGAGATGACAGCAGTGAAGAACTCGAAGAACTCATTGAAGTAGCTAAGGAAGAACGTCTTCTTGATGTAACGGGCACTACAGAGGTATCTTTTTTCTCAAAAATAGATTTTTCTTCCTAAAAATGTATAAGACACTTTTATTTATGTATATTTTTTATTGCAGGCAGCGCGTCTTAGCAATGTACCTGACAAAATGAGACGAGCAGACCAAGACGTACATTTTTATCATGAATCTAAAGCTCTTCGTTTGAACGTTTCTAAATCATCTAAACATCAGGTGGGCAGTCATGAGTTAGACTCTGAAACGATGAAGAATATACTCACTCAGCTTTTGGTCAAGACCGATTACACAAAGAAGAAGCGGAAAAATATTCCGCATCATCATTATGAAGCAGTCTTTAAGGATATAACTAATATAGATAAACCAGTGACAACTCCTAGAAATTTACAAGATCAGCTTCAAGAAAAATCAATAAGCAGATTTGACAATAATAAAAAGATGATAATAGAAAATAGTACAAAGTGCGTTATTTTTCTTACTGTCTAATATTTTAATAAATATTTTGGTCTTTTTTTATTTTATTACAAAAAATTTGAAAATTAACATTAATATGTTATTAATTAAATTTTATTTTACAGATTGTAAATATAAATCTTAAATATAAGTCTTGTATATATAATGATTACCTTTTTTAACTTTTTTTTGTAATTGAAAATTATGTACTTAATTGTTTCAGATTCATGCCATTGTCTTCGAAAATACCAGTTTCTTTTCAAGAAGAGCAATACAAAGAATTTGAAACTAAACAGAATTCCACATTTTCTCCTAATCTCACTCCGAGTTCTACAATATCCAGCAAGCAAGTGGAATCTAGTACGATACAAGAAATCGTGAAAGGACAAAAAGAGTCAAAAACCAAACAGACAAACTCTGAAGAGGTATTTCAAGATGTCCTGCGAAAAATCAATTCTTTAGGAGACCGCGGTAAAGAGATGTTGCATAAATTGATGGATATGATTGATACGCAAACCGGCACCAAAGGCGCTGCATTGAAACAATTGGTGAATGACACGATGAACAATAAAAAAATGTCGATAGAAGCTAAACGGAGAAGAAGAAGAGACTTAGTTCTTTCATCGCCGCTTTATCAAGAATTAACAGAAGAGGATGAAGATGGCGACGCAGCGGTAGAAGAAGTAAAAATTTTATTCCGTTTTTATATTTCTTGTATTTTTAGCGTAATAAACTAGTTATAATTACTCTAGAATAATTTGTAGGTATTTCTGCTTATTATTCTAAAAACAATAAGTTTATTGGAAAATTTAACTAATTCTAAAATTTGTTAAAAAATCTTCGACGTTCAAAAATAATGCACGTAAATATTAACGCACAAAATAATATTATTTTCATCACTGATGATACACTGTTCTTTATCAATAGTCTGGAATGATTTTATATCCCATCAGAAAGAAAATGAAGCTCAGTTGTAATGATTTTCTTTATTGAGGAATTTATATTTATTTTTTTTATTTCTTATTTTTTTTAATATCAAGTAAATCCATATGATCTCCAAATATATTAATAAATTGTAGAACAATCAAAATTATATAATAGGTAATTAATAATAATGATTTTTAATTAGGGTGTAAAAAACATCCCAATTAATTGTTTACGTACGTAAAAAAAAAAGGTATTCTCAGGTTAAAACAATGATTTAAAAATTTTAATACATATCGCATATCGTAATGACAGATACGTCCCAGTTATATTCGCAGAATTAAAAATTAGTACGCAATTGTTTTTGCTTGCTTAATCAATGGATCTTTCCGTCGTGTATTTAAGATTGTTAATCGGTAAATACCGTATAATGATGTTTGGTCAATTTTATTCACGACTATCTTATAGACGTTGCGGAACAACATCTACTTGCAAAATGCGAATATTATTCTTGTTCATTTGAAATTTGTTAGCCTTATGAATTTAGTAAAGTATATTTGATTATTTATTAAAGAAAATGTAAAATAATTTTTAATGCGGAAAATTAAAGAATACATTTTTGAAATGTGTTTAATTAAGAGAATGTAAAGAATATTAAGATGTCAATTCGTTGTCTCTTCCTCAGGATATGTTGAATCCAGATGGTATTGCTGAGGATCGAGGTACCGTAAATGAAACAACTTTGAACGACAGAAGTAATTCTGAGTTCTGGAGCTCGTTTAGCAGTTCCGAAGAACGGCTGTTGGAATGCAAAGGTCTTATTCTAAATTTACCTTTGACACCGCACGAATTTTGTACACCGAAACGCGAAAGTTATCATTCTCAAGCTTCCTTCGCCAATACGGTGACATATAGGTAGGTGAACAAATCATTGCTTGCGTTAATTTTTTATAGAAATAAGGATGGATTTGTTAGATTGTTAATTCAATTTTATTGATTGTTCTTAATTATCGGTTTTAATTAAGATTCTTATGGATCCTTTCTCACCCATCAATCCACACTCAAACACACACACACACACACACACACACACACACACACACACACACACACACAAAATAATCTAAATTAAATATTTTTTTCAAAATATAGATACAATTGTTTTTATGTTAATTGTATGTATAAAAACATATTTTTACAATATATTTTATATTATTTGATTGTAGAATACCTCTAAATGGATATTACTTCTTTGTCTTTAATTCGGAAAATGAGATTCAACCTAATTATGTGAGGGTAAAATTTGATCTTTTAAAGACTGTCTACAATACCTCGAATCCCGTGCATGAATGTAAAAACAGCACAAAAGAATGCTCGTTACCGTTTAAAATATTCAGCAACGAAAGAGCGGTATTAGAATTGCCATTAAGTGGAAATGATTCGCAATGGAATGAAGAATATATTGGTGTGTCCGAATGCGAACCAAGAATGATGATTTACACCATTTGTGTTATCATGGTACCTTTACTGATCCTTTGTTTTGCTTTTCACTAACAAATTACGTTATTGACAGTATTTATATACATAACACACATTTTTATTGACATGATTAATAAGAAGTTTTTGCAATACCGTCTTTCAGATACGGTAAATGTTAAAGTCACGTGATCGGGTCGAAAGATCTAAGACAGTATTGCAAAAACTTCCTAATATTATTATTATTATACCAAAACCAAAATTTGAGAAAAGAAGGATGATAATAATAATAATAATAATAATAATAATTTGTTACTTTTTATTACAATTGATTGAATTAATAATAAAAAAAACGAAGACTACTTTTACTTGTTGTATTAAAGATAATTTGAAAAGAAAAGTTTTGATATAACCAATATATATTAAAAATAAATTATAAAAAAATATATATTTTAATAATAAGGATATATATTTTCGAAAATGTAAATGACAAAATTGTGTAATAGATATAATTAAATTTTGATTTTTTAATTTCTCGAAAATTTTATTTTTTAGATTAAAATTTTTAATATTTATTGTTATATTTTTTAATGTTTTATATTTTTACTAATTTTATTCGTATATGAATATATGTTTTAAATCCTTCTTTAATTTAGATAAATAATATATAAATATATTTTTTTAAATTTATTAACTAATTGCCTGTTTGTAAAACTTGACTCGACCTAGTTATAGTAACATTTATGAACATGCTGTGATTGTATTTTTTATGCAACCATGTGTATAGATTTTTGTTCAATATTTTTATTATATAATACGTATATATTTATAATAAAACTATGGTTTTTAAAGATGTGCAGGTTTCCGAAAGCGGTTATTCGATATTCAATCTAAATCTATTTAAATTGAATAATTAATAATTTTTTTAAGTAAAGATATTTTATAAGTAATTTTTATAACTAATTTCAATATTTTTTAAAAATAAGGATATTTTTTTAAGTAAAGATAAATCGATCATTTATTGTCATTTATCATAAAATATTCTTGGCTACACAAAGCTCGGACGACATAAAATAGGTTTTTCTATTTTTTTATATAATCGAATAATTAATATCATGATATGCTTGATTAATTCTACATATTCGAGAAATAGAATTATTTCCGAACTTATCGAATAATCAAACTTATTTGATAACCGATAAGGAAACCTGAATACGACTCGATTCGTACTTTGCGAATATTTGTACATCCTAGAAATATTATAGTATTTTATATAGTCATAAAATTATTGGCGTTTATTGTAAACGTAGGTAACTGTACAAAATTATTTTGAGATTTACGAAAGAAGAGATCGAAATTTAGTGGTTCTGCGACTTAATTGATTCAGTTGACGAACCATTGAATTGTATATCAAAGGCTGAATTAGATCGCATTAACCTCTTATCCTAAGACTAGAAGATGACGCTCCAATTGTAAAGAGTAAACTTAAAAATTATATTTTTATTAGAGCTTGATAATATAAATATCGAGATTACACGTTGCATAATTGCTACTGTTGTAAATACTCTAGATTATTTGCGATTCATACGCGTGCTTTGGGTGATACAAAGTCGTGATATGATGAGTGATCGCATCTGATACGGTACAACTTCGATCGTGAAGTTAATTGTTAAATGAACAATACGAATTAAATTGAAATACATCATTGGAAAAAAGTTAATTGTTAACTAAAATTAATTGTTGAATTGTGTAAATAAAACGATTCATTAATTAAACGATTGCATTTAAATATCAAACTTATTCTTTTATCAACTTTACAACTTTACATTTTGATTATAAATAACAAAAGATTACAGATAACAATGGCATGCAGAACATTTACAAATATATTTGTACATATAGAAAATGTATCATAATGCTAAAATTTATTTGTTAAGCGTCAATATCGAATGTATGCTGTTGTGATTTATATATTTTACATATTTATATATTTAATTTTAAAATATCTTATTTTTTCGAGGATGTAGTGAAATGTTGTGCTATAATATCAGCTTTGCGCGTCGCATCAATTATCTTAAAATAATTTTCTTTCATTCCAACTTCATTTCAATTGGTGCAGAGATAACTCGCGACGTCGCAACGTCATCGCGTAACTCTCAATGCAGGGAGTTAATGTTCGTTCTAAATGTCTTACATATATGCGCGTTTCGATGATCGATATGTCAGCGGGCGCGAGTGTCACACGTGGAAAACAAACACTAATAATGGGATTAGCGTGGGACGACTGGTTGACGGCGATAACGAAAATTGATTTCCCTTCGCGTCCCCCTCGACCACCCTATAGCACGGGGATGCTCTATTCGAGCGCGTTGACGTTCATGGGACGCTGCGCAAAACCAGCGACACGCCTCTCTCACCGACACACCCTAGCGAGACCCCAATATCCACACGTGCCCGATAGAACACCGGTTTAACTCATTCAAGAAGTGATTTAACTCTGTCAATGGAAATCAATTGCACTTTCGCATTCCGCTAAACAAAAAAGTTACATAGGGATATTTATGTAATTTTTACCGTTGTGGGTCGTTGTAAATTGTGGCATGAATCTATGAAAATATTTGTGAAAATTCCAAAAATCAGAAAAATATTGTGAAAAAAAGTCTATAAAGAACTTTTGAAAAAATGTAGAATATTTTTTGAATATTTTAGTCTTTCAAGTTTCTGTGTTGTCTGGAACGCGATTTTGCATAAATTATATAATAACGAAAAAATTATGAAAACAATTTGTGAATTATTCTACAAAAATATGTATATTGATGCGTTCAAAGACAAGTGGTAATTTGATAATTCTTGAATTAGCAGTAGAGATGTTGTCAAGCAATGAGAGATATTAGAGAAAGAACTTAAAGAGAAACAGGCAAATGTTTTCGCACAAAATTATTTTGTGACTGATTATGAATTTTTTCTATTTAATTACAGTTATAAATTTTATCACGTTTATTTTTGTTATTGTCGTGATATTTGCATGATCGCTCAAAAAAGAATAAATAGTATTTATTTTATTCAACAACAACGTAATATTTAGCTATTGCAACAAAGAGACAATATTCTAAGATGGCTATCTAACGGTGACACTCATATACAAGTGAAAGTGCCGCTGAGATTTTCAGCAGAACGCTATTGAAACGAGGAGATGGAGGCTGCGCGAGTGTTCGCCGCTGATAAGGGATGCTCCGCCCTCTCGCGGCAGCCCTCCCGCGTCCTCGCGATAAAATAGCAGGGTCAAGTTGTTGGAGGGCTCGGCAACGGTGTGAGATGTTAATCTCAGAGATTAAACGGACAAATCGACGGAAGATTAATTTTTAAGGTGCCGTAAAGTGGAAAGGATTATCTCGACGCTTAATTAACAGATACGCTACGTCGTACTGTAATTAATCTTCGCATTTTTTACGGACTCTGCCGTGTTTTGCTACGCACAGTTAGGAGATAAATACTACTGGAGCATTGCAGTTGTAATATTTATAATCATTACAATGTCAATATATTGTGAACAAACGTATTTATAATTATAAAATCATGATATCGCTAAATTTATAACACATTTATTACGAATATAAATCTTGCGCTTGGATCCCGCCGATATTAATGTTTCTTCGGATTTTTATCTGAAAATCGGCACGGCGTCAAAGACCGCGATAAGAGTCACGTGAGTCAATCTCGTGAGGCGATGGCAATATTAATACCTTATTCTTATTCATTGACACGCGCAAATTGGTCGCGAGTTGCCAGGCCTGTGGGAAACCGCTACAAAATATCCCCTATTAAATTCTATGGAGCACCCTAGGGGTGCTTCTTTGTTGGTTTCTGTAATGGGACTTTCGTTGGATTTGGCTATTTTTCAAATTTTCTCTGTATTAGGGGAAGAGTGGCATGAAAGAGCCAGTTTTAGTAAAGGGCTAAAAAAACTATGTAAAAAACAATCAAACATAATGTTTCTTATATCAATTTGTTGTTTATTTAGTCACGTATACAATGTGATAAACAAAAAGACCAAAAATAACATGATTAGTAGACATATGTCCATAAAAAAAAAGAAAAATTTGGCTCTTTCATAACATATGGGCATTGAAAGAGCTATCGAACGTTATGAAAGAGTCGACTTTTTATAACAAGAACCTTGATTATAATTAGACAAAAATTGAACTAGGTTCATTAAACAATCTCTTCAAAATAAACTTTGACAGTAATTAAACAAAAACAAAACTAGTTTCATTAAACATTCTTTTCAAAATAAACAAAGATAATATGAACGTAAATTCTTCATATATTTTGTACTTAAATCTACGTAACTTTTATTTTAATAATCAGACTTTTAAGAAACACTTGCAAAATTATAATTGAGAAGAAAATGAAGTTTTTTAAGTATCTTTAAAAGCAGTTTTGACAAAAAAAATGTAGCGCTCCTTTTATTCCACATGTTTCGTGTGCCCAACCAGAACAAAGTTTACATTGCAACCAATCTTGCTTACTTTTTGTATATCTTTTATTGCACACTATACAATTATTATTATTTTTTTCTTTTTCTATTTTTCCTTTTGTTATTTCAGTATTCTTTCTTTTTTTCGATTCCTTCTCTTCTATCTTCTTTTTTTCTGGAGAATCCGTAATAATGGCAGAGGACATTTTGCGGCTGTCACGAATTGGTTTTTGTCTGCTACCTGCCTTTGAAAATGGTCTTACTATTTCCGGTGATACTATTTGTTGTCCGGAAGTACTTGGAACTGAGCGTGTTGATATAGCAGATAAAGAAGATCTTAAATTCTCTTCTGTTGAATGAACTTCTGTAGATGGATCAGGCCTATCGGTTACAAATGACGATAGAAATTCGTCTTCGCAAAATATGTGTGAATTTAACGGATAAATCCCCGTTTTAAGAAAGCCCTGTGTAATATTTTGAGGACTAAATGCTGCTAGATAAGCATCTTTAACAAATTGTCCAACTTGGTAAATACTCACTGTTTTACCTGGATTAGACAGCATCCACTCATTCATAGCAATTCGATATCTAGTTTTAAATGGGCCATATACTGTAACATCAAGTGGTTGTAACTTGTGACTACAATGTGGTGGAAATGTGACAATTATTATAAAGTTTTCTCTAGCAAATTGAATTACACTAAGATTGACATGAGAACTGTGATTGTCCATTAGGATCAATGCTGGATTCATTTGTGATGGCTTTACATGTGTTACAAAATGTTTCAGGGCTTTCATGAAACATTCTTCAGTCATCCATCCTGAAATATGTGCTAATCCAAGAGCTCCCGGTGGACCATTAGTTAACATAATGTCTTTGTAATTTACTCTGGGAAAAATAAAAACAGGAGGTAAAAAACCACCAACAGCATTGATAAAAAACAGGGTTGTGACTAAATTCCCTCGCTCAGCTGATGTCACTTGTCCTACTTGTTTCGATCCTCGCTCAGCAATCACTTTAGGAGGGTTAGTTACAGTACTACAACCTGTTTCATCAGCATTAAATATCATATGTGGCGAGAAATTATATTTATTGTACACACTGGTCAATTTTTCAAAAAATGCGTTCACATTTGTTTTATTAAAACTTGTTGCTCTTGATAGAGAAGTACTTTCAGGTTTTCTTACTGCCAAGTCTTTGTGTCGGTTCATGAACCCTTTCAACCAATCTTCGCTTGCAATTTTAGAGTCTTTCCATTTATTTGGACAAACAGTATTAGCTTCTGCATATTCAAATGCTAGTTTTTTGGTTTGTTGTCTAGTAAGACCATAGCACATTTTAGATGAAATTTTCAAATAATCAACTAACAAATTTTCTTGTTCCATTGTGAAAATACGTTTATTTCCTATGTTAGGACAATGTTTGTAAGACAATTCGCTAGACACCTTTACTTTTTTAACGATTTTAGCTAAGTAAGCCCTTGATATATTTAAAGAAAGAGCCGTTTTATTTATTGATTGGCCTTTTTGTACAACTTCAGTAACAGCTTCTTCTATTGTTGAAGTTGATGGTCTTTGGCGCTTTTTTGAACAAGTTTGTTCTTTTTCTGACGACATATTGATTTTCTAAAATAGGAAATCATTTAAACTCATAATCACTATTTTACAATACTTATCAAATATGGTTTTGAAAGAGTTAGTAATGAAAGAGCCGGCTCTTTCATCGCATTATAATCCGGCTCTTTCACAACTTTTTCTCTTAGACATTATAACCTTAAAATAACCTATGAAATAAACGTTTTAAGTAAGAAATATTTACATAATTAGAAGACTAAATACATATATAAAATTATGATGTAATAATTTAGGCATTACTTCTTCACATGAGAATGTTAAAAAACAAAGAAATTCAACTTGAAAACTTACTTTTCACTGACAGAATCTTCAGTACAATGTACTAGCGCCACTTGGTTTTACTCAACTGTCAAATGTTTGTGGGTGACACACGTTTAGTGTTGCTACATTAAGACTAAAACTTCTGTGCGATTCGGCCAGAAACTGCTCAATAAATGAAAATGGCTCTTTCAAAACATGGCTCTTTCATGCCACTTTTCCCCTATATGTTATTATATATAATAGAAATAATAATGCATTTCACACAATTATTGTACAGAAAAGTAATAATATTGCATTTAAATTGATTCCAGTTATATAAATATGTACAATAAACAACAAAAAATATCAAAAAAATAACGGCTTAGTTAATTGAACAAGCACTTTTGCAACAAAATTTTGTTATAGAATAAGAAAATAGTGATATAGCCTTTATGAAATAATTCCAATTATATATACACAACTGTAATAAATAAAATATTTTTGAAAAAAATAATGATACTTAATTATTAATACGGTACAAAATTAATATAAAAAAGATAGAAGTTGTATACTTACATCACCTACGTAAGATGAAATGGATGACGCATTCACGACGATTTTTCCCAAACAATCAACTTTCGATTAGCCGGATTCGATAGGCATAAAAAAACGAAAGCCCTGCTTAGTATACATTAAGGGTGAGAGAGCGGCGCTATCCTCCCCCCGCTTGCCATCGTCAAGTGGCCACCAGCTATGGGTTGTTTTATTGTGACACCTTGGGAGGGTGCTACAGATTTTCCAGTAGGATGCGTCGGGGGTATCATCGTTGGAGGCTGATTAGATGATATCATTCTTGATGCTCATTCGAGCGCCATTACGAGCCAATCTGCGTGGGACCTGGTCTAGTTTTGGGTAAGCACAGTGCGCGATGACTATCTGCAGAAAATCAATAACAGATGACTACTATTTATCAATTTTAAATTAAAAAACGCATAACGTTTATTTATATGAAAAAAATCAATAATTTTATACATACGCGGAAAGATTTTGCAGAGAAATCTAAAATTTTGTTGGATCTGGAAATAATTTTGTTAAATCATCAAAATAATTTTGTTGAAATCTTAAAAATAATGAACAATAACAATGCTTATTAAAAAATTTTGATATTCTAGCAATTAATTTGAGCGTTCTACATAATTATTTTGTAGATAGTTTTGGTATATGAATAAGTTAAATATAATCAACTACTAGTAAATTGTTTATAAATGACCACTGTTATATTATATCTATGGTATCATTTAAAAGTAACAACCAACAATTGTAATTATTAAATGTTTTGTAAAAATTATAATTGTCTCAAGATGAGTGTTAAGAATAAGTACTAAATTAAATTAAAAAGTAAAAATTGAATAATATGGAATGTGATGCAGCAATTTGTATTGAGACAACGTGTTGATCGTTTTCCTAAAAAAATTATTCATTCATCTTATCGCAGTAAAGTTGTTGTGTTCGTAACGACAATACTGGATAACGGTAGCGATAAGATAGACCGCGAAACTTGATACGTATTATTCTTTAGCGTTGTAGGAAGCATCTTTGAAACACATGGCAATGAGTCGAAACAGGAAAGGGGTGGAGACTGATTTGTTCGCAATATACAAACAAACATATATACTTGTGCGTAAGATAACGAAGAAATCTTGCAGCCGTGCCTACATTGAATCGTATGAAACGTATGATATTGAATATAAAGAATTAGATAACAGCAAGATTGATGTGTCAATAGCGTTAATCTTAAAATAATCTACTCGACACACACACACACACACACACACACACACACACACACACACACACACGCGCGCGCGCGCGCGCGCGCGCGCGCGCGCTCTTTCTCTCTCTCTCTTTAAAGATATAGGTTTTATTTATTATTACATAACAATTATATTTTATTTGCTATTTCACAAATGTAGAAGCTGTAGCAACTCTCAGCTGAATTTGGAAATATTAATAAAAATGCAATGTATAATAATAATATAATGTCTGTGTTTTATTACACACATTATAAATTATTCAATAAATATAGAAAAACATTTATGTGTTTTGGATATTTTTAAATATATATCATTCGATTCTAAAAAATGTTAGATCTTTCAAATATCGGAACCTTTTTTAATCTCGGAATAAATGGCTTACAAAGGCCACGTGCGTTACCCTCGGTTACCTACGCGTGTCCCGTCGTATAGCGGATAATTTTTTTTATATCATCAACTGACCTATTATAAATAAAAAAGTTTCTTACAATATATTATTAATGCAATATAAATATTAAAAGTCAATTTTTTAAAATTGCTATTATTATTACCAACAAAATAATTATAATCTCTATTATGATTTTAAAGTCTCTCAATTAAATTCCTTTTTAGTTGGATCTAAGTTTATATACGAAGCCATGGATGTAAGGCTATACAAGGAGTCTTAATTTCTTAATAATCAATCTTATATCTAGCCAAGTTTGAAAAGTAAAGTCTCATCTACAATGTACTCTTTGTTTCCTGTTTCTTGCTTTTGTCCTCGCCCTTTTGCCTCTTTGTACACAGTTTTATTGACAATTATGTTACTTGTCACGTATTTCTTGTCGCTTCCGGAGTTCGTCAACTTTTATCTCGGGCAACAGAAACGAAAACGGTGCGCAAGAGGCAAACAAGCAAGAGACAAGAGCAAGAAACAAAAAGAAGATGTAGATGAGCTTTTAAAGTAGCGTATGTCTGTATCACAAAATCTTTCAAACAACGGTAATATGCAGAAGATCGATGTATGATGAGGCGGAAGTGGTCGCGTTTTCGTTGGATGCATGAAGATATGATCCTCGTCGATACAGGGATGCTGGATGGGACGGACCTGACACGAGCTCCACCCATAAGCCTGCGCTCCGCCCTCGTGAAATTCATTTAGCCAGAGGGTTACTCCGGGCTCGTGACTAGTTAGATCGGCTCTTTCGACATCGGTGTTACTCTTCAACACAATCACGATGCGAGTTGTTCGATCGTTCTACAAGTCATTTATTCCCTAAGTCAATCTATTATTTAATATTGCGATACTATCGGACTTTCTTTTCAACATGGTGAGTCTTGACCGCTTCGTGTACGAGTGTGACATCGTGTTAAAACATATTTTTCGACTCTTTCGGTATGTGGATCTTTGCGACTTTTATGTGTGCGAGTTCTATGTGTTCACAAAAATATGAATCTAGGAAACGATATCTGATTTATTGTAGGCGATTTAAAACTCCTTAACTTGAGTGCAAAGAGTTCTTCGTTAGTTGAGCTTACAATCGCTTTTTAAAAAGATCTAAAATTGCAAATTGCTTTTTAAAAAGATCTAAAATTGCAAAAAAAAAAATACATGTGACTCTATCATGTCATTTATTATGACGGAATAAATAATATAGTGATTTGGGCATTTTTTTTCAAATAAATTTTAAGAAGTTAGAGAAAGATCGCTGATATTATACTTCTTTGTTTTTAGTCCATATTTTTTCTTAAATAAAAGCTAAAAATAAAATTTTAGAAACATAAATAACTAGAAAGTGTTTTCTATCAAATAATATAGCAATTTTTTATAATACTATTTCGAATTTTGCAATAATTAACTTTTTCGTGAGATAAGCAAAAATGAATGTCTGACAAATAAACGTCTGACAAATGAACTCTAAAACATAGACATAGTAGGTAGTAATGCCACATATTCCTAGTATTTTTTTTACAGAGGAGTTATCTGTACAAAATACTTACAAATTTAATTTATTTGTATATGAGGATTTCTAGAATCCTTTCGCTTAGATAAAATGTTTTTTGTTGATTTATACGCATACTTTATGCTCTCTCGTAAGACGCAAACATGTAACGAGACAGTATATAAAGAATAAGATTAGATCACTATTTTATGGTCTATCTTAATTATGAGTTTTTATTTCTTTAATCATCTAAACAAATCATGTTTTTTTTATCAATATTAATAAAGTGCAATGTTTAAATTTCGAGAAATAAGGAGATGTCACTTCAAGAGACTTATATCGGTATCAACAATTTTCCCCTATCTATTGTATCATTCATCATGAATAATATTGTGACATATTTAAATAAATTTTAAAAAGATTATTAATATGTGCAATTTATTAGTATCTTGTCAGTAATAAAAAAATAATTAAAATGCAATTTACGCGATAAATAATACTTTTAGACTTAAAAAATCTGTTTGCTGACAGGGAATCCATCATCCATATCAAAGATCAATTTTTTAATGTCAGACAAATTGAAGAGTATAAAATTATGATTGAGAGAAGACGCAATTACACAGACGGAAACGTTTCCTTTTTCATATAAATAAAACTGATATGCACAAAGCGACGGCGAGTGCATACATGACTAATGTCATGTATAAAGATAAATCGAGTGGCATATATCTGTCGAATGTCAGGGACACTTGAAAAGAGCGTAGTATCAACTTCCTGTTGGCGCTACATAGCTAATTATATAGATTGCTGAGGACATGTCCCTAATAGGTTTTATTGTCACTGAATAGTCACCAACTCCACTTGCAGATTTCTCGATAATTAATCACGGTAGTGAACTAATAATAGATTAGTAAGATAGAATTAGATTAATAATTTCAGTGAGTCTCAAAAGTGTAAACAAAGCAATGGTTTTTATATATTTATTTGTGAGAATTAGAACGCGATGATTGGCGTTGACAAATGGTAGTAAAGTTTCTTGCGCATACGTTCGTCGTATTTGTTCACCATACTTATCAATCGTTACAGCCGATGTTAACGTATAGTGGCTGCGGTGTAGGAGCTGTGGAGGCCGAAAATGGTTCCCCAGCAGGATCGTTACTGTCCGGCGAGGGAGAGCTCGCGGAAGAAGCCGGCGATTCGCCCGGAACATCGAGGGATACTGAAGAGGAAGCCACGCTTTCCGACGAATTTTATTCCCACGACACAGATGAGGAGGAAGAACAAAGCAAGAGACGGCGAGATCGTTCCAGCTCCGTGAGCAAAATTGAATATCAGTCTTCTTGTGTTTAGTTGCACAACTTTCAGAGGTTTCAATTGTCGTTGAATACAACAAATTTTACATAGTGTCCTAAATCTTGCTACACTGTTAGAAAATTTGTGTTAAATTTAACACATTTCACATGTCCCAAACGGTTCACTCAAATTATTATGTTAATTTGACATAAGATGAATATGTTAGAAAGTAACACAAACATGTGTAACATTTTAACACAATTTGTGGAAACATATTTCTTCAGTAAAATTAACATTTATAATATGTTAAATTAACACGAACATTCATCTTTGATTCATTTATTTTAGAATTTATGTTTTTAAATTACGTTATTTTTATGTTATTTGTTCACTTACTCATAAATTATGTTATCTTTCTACACTAAGAAATGTTAAATATCAATTTAACACAAAATATCCAAATAACATAATCACATTATGTTAAATTAACACTCGGATGTGTTAAAAATTCAATACAAAAATTTTAACAAAGAGTTTTTAACATAAATACAAAATACTTTTTACTGTGTAGTCTTATTCGAAATTTGAATAACGATTTACAAATTAATGACAGTTTATTGAAATTCACGATAATCTCGTAGCTAGACGGCATCTCGTCTTCTGGTCATTTGGGATCGCCCACGCCCCGTATAGGTAACTTAGGAGTTAGAAAATTATTCACTAACAGCCGTGAACGATGGAGGCAGCAGAACGTGAGCGGCGCCTTCGCCGAACTTCGCAAATTAGTGCCGACTCATCCACCCGACAAGAAGTTGTCGAAAAATGAGATTTTAAGGATGGCAATAAGGTAATTCTTCAGTTACAAAAATATATGTTCTAACGCTAAATATTTTTCTGTTTTCACTTATACTTTCCGAAGAACTTTTTTCAAAAAATAAAAAAGCATAAAGGCATTTTCTTTATCTTAAAAATAATTCTAAAAAATAAGAGTAATATATCAAAATTTACGTGTAAATGTATTTTTATTAATAAAATGTAAAAATTAAATTTACTTCTATTAATAATTCAATATAGACGTTACGTAGATATATTACAATATTATAATATTTAATAAACATTTTTTAACTTTAATTTTTAATTTTTAAATTTTAAATTTTTGATATTGATAAGAATAATATTAAAGTAAAAATTGTGATTGCCTGATATTCAAAATTGAAATAATAACAAATCTTGCTGCATAGGTATATAAGATTGCTAAGCAATGTTCTGGAATGGCAAAAAAGTCAAGACCGTAATGGGATGCAGCAACACGACATACGTATCAAATGCGAATCGCATTTAAACAACCAAAATTCCGCCACATACCATGTAAAGCCAACCGTAGCGTTCCTGAAGCAAGAGAAGCTGAATAACGAAAATTCTCACGTTTTTCGTGTTAATTATGCGGCGCAGAGACATAGTTCGCACGCGTGTGACAAGAACGGCAGCAATTTGCTGATGATTGCCCCGAGCGGACTCAACGCAACTATTTCCGCCGGAAAACGCTGCATCACACCCTCTATCGTCGTTACTCAAGGCAACTTTCACAAGTAAATTAACTTTATGCTTGCAAAAGAAAGCGTATTAGAAAAAAATTGATAGATTCCCGATTCGATGAAAGCTTATAAATTCTTAAGCTCTTTAGATTGTCAGATTATTAAATTGTTTTTTTCTTCCTTAATAGAATAATGTATAATTTATTTACTTACTTCAAGTATACTATCTAAACTGGGATATTTTTTCTCTCTAGTATGGCTACGAATGGTCAATCAAATTCTATTTTTGATTCTTATTTAGGTTTTCTTCCAAAAGTTGACATTTAATTAAATAAAAATTTTTTATTTAATAATTAATGATTTACGAAATAAACAGATTTTATAATTTTTAAAATTTGCAATATCAAAAGTATATATTTTTGTTAGAATTTTTTAAATCTTTCTTTCTTCAAAATTTTTTATAATAGAAAAATATATATAATTTATATTAGTATGAATATTCTTATTTTTTTTTAGAATTCACAAGCCATTTTATGGCTTTCGAGGCTTCCACGAGTATTCTTTTTAAAAGTGCTAAAAGGTTTACGGGTTGTCTCAGTGTCTTGATCCATTAATGCCAACGTCTCGTGAACATTGCAGTTCTTTATCAGGGTAAGGAGCAAGCCTTGTATTATATCAAGTAAACCAAATGAACCAAATATATTACCGTAAACCTCTTAGCATTTTTAAAGCCATTTTATGTTTTATTAAATGTATTATGCATTTTTAAAACAATTATTAATGTTTCTAATTCTATATTTTTCATAGCAATAGCAATGGAAATCTTATACGTTCTCCGTCGAGCGGACGGTCCTCGAGTTTCCCGAAATCACCGCAAGTCTCATCAAACACTAGCATAGTACCTAATGGTTCCTCTTCATCTTTGACGAGTAACACGCCAGTTGCAAACGGAATAGGATCGAACGGCTCGAATTGTGCCCAAAAAAGATTTAAGATCGAGCGAGAGGAAGAAGATCAGGCATCGAGAGACTGTAGAGTTCCGCCACCTCCTGTTCATAATGTCCCGGTCAGAAAAAGAGTCAAAGTCGCTTTCGTAAAAGATGCAAGTTCAGGATTTCGCGGCGATTTGTGTAATGCAGATCGCAAATGAAATATTGATAAAAGACGTATGACGTGAAAGGATCGATTGTTGCGACACTTTGCTTTAAGTACACGCATGTTTTGTAAATATTTCTTTTATGCTGTATTTGACAATAATTGATGTTGTATGATACGAAATTAACTAAATAATTTTTTAGATCTCTCGTGAGCTAATATCTTGGATTAATATATTAAAGTTTAGCTTTTAATTACTCATATACCAAAGATTCGCTAAATTATTTTATATTATATTAATATATATTTAATTTTGTAATTCATTCAAATATTAATTTAATAAAAATTTTTTCTTGTTATAAAAAAATGTATACTTTTTTAAACAATATCTTGCGAATGATTGCTTTTGAAATTTGAATTGATTCTTCTAAATTGATGCTGTTGCATATTTTGATTTAATTGGGAAATGTTATTTTAACTAATATTTGATTTAAAAAACGTATTCTTTATATAATATTTTTCTAATAAAAAATACTTTTTAATTAACAAAAGAGCCGTGAAAGTTAAATCGATTCTAAAGCACGCAGAAAAATCTGGATAAAAAGGACACATTCTTCAAAGAATATTTTATTATTTTTGATATTACATCGTTTGTACATTATTAATCGCAGTTACGTTTTGCACATCGATATGAAAAACACGAATAGGAAACTTCCGGTTACGTGGCTCATTGTAAACCTGCTACAAATATATTTATATCAGACTTCGTTCAGTTGGGTACCATTCATTGTAGGTTCAACAGAATATATTCGAGTTTCGTACATCCATCCATTTACACATCGTATTATTCTACGATGAACACAATAAACACCTGAATGCTTAACAGTTATCCACAGACAACAACTCCATCGTATTTATCGCGAATTACTTACGTCTTATATTTATTCATTTTCATAGATTCATTTTCAAAATGCCGTTTTTTCATTTGACAAAAGGGCATCGTCCCTAACACAGAGTTAACACTGTACAACGAATTCAAATTTGTGACACACTTATCACTTACGACTTTTGTGAAAAATCGAGCTTCTCTTCAACGATTATTTCTCCATGTCAAACTTATACTTTCTCTTTGTCAAAAACGTTAAATGTTAATCTAAAACTCTGCGAAAGCGGCATTCGCTTCGCGAAATGCCTGCTCTCGCAGGCATTTCCTATGTTAAATACACTTTATATCTAGTGCTGTCTCTTTTCGAAGGTTCCGACAATTTCTTGGGGACGTATCGTTCGTCATTGAATTCGATCGGCGGCACTGGAGTAGCCGGTCGCTCGTCGCTCTGGCTGAAAGCTCTTCTCGGTGGGACGTCGAGGATCCTCCGGGTGCTCTTACACTCGACACTGCCCCTCTTGAGCAGATTCACACTGGCATAACTAGCGTCACTGGTATGCGAGTCCCTCTTCGTGAAGTCTATCTCTACGTAGCTAACTTGGGAATCGCGTGGTCTCATGCTCACGTCCGAATTTCGTTTGTTCTCCTTGTCCACCAGTCTCCTAATAGCCGGTGCTTCCGGTCGATCCCTCTTGAACGTCATCAGTTCCGACCGGGATGAACGAGATTCTCGCCGAGCTTTCTCATCGTAGTCGTCCGAATAAGTGCGCCGTTCGCGGCCGCGAACCCGCCTCGCGCTGAGATCCTCGCTATATCGCAATCTGTCATTAAACCTTTGTAAACGCTCTTGCTCGTCCGCGAACATCTCGCTGGCATTGTGAATACTGCACTTCGGTCTTTGTCTGTCCTCCTCCCGTTGAGTCTTCTCCCGTTGAGACTACAGAAGATAAAGATAAAGTGAAGTGAACTGACTTCTAAACAGGAGATTTCAATACCGATTCTAAAAATTTCAACACTGATACCTTAAAGATATCGATTCTGTCGTTAAATTCCAAATCTTGACTGTTTCTGCGAATCGGCGGATAATTGTTCCTCTCCTCCTCGCTGCTGCTCTTGCTGATCCAAGTGTTCTCTCGGGAGGTCCCCGCCCTCTTCGGCCACTCGTTCTCCGTCTTAAAATCGTATAAGTCTCGCATACGTTCGCTGAGCTTATTCGCTTGCTCGTTACTGTCAACGAAACTCGAGAAGCGACCTCTCGTTCGCTCATTAGTGTCGACAAAACTCGAGGAGCGGTCTCTGCCAATATCTAACTCATCTGTAATTAAACGTCATTCAATTATCAAATTAGCCTGAATAAATCGATAAAAGATAAGAATTATTGCTTCGCATACCTTGTCTTTGTAAGCGTTTTTTCTCGCTCTTCGCCGGGGAGAACTTTCTGGGAGGTTGCCATTTAGAGACGTCTGCATCTTTGCGCGATCCTTCATCTTTTCTGTCACGTTCCGTTATAGAACCTCTTCTCTCGGGATTTATCCTTGGTATAGGGCCGGGTGATGGGCTTTTGGCGAACGTCATCCACCGGGTGGCTGCGCTCTTCGTGATTTCACAGCCAATTCTCGCAAGGGGAGACGTGTCTCGATGAAACTTCGCACCGTTAATTTGTGGTAGCCATCTGAGAAAATCATAGGTCATAACTTTCGCCTCAACCGTCTATTTCAATTATTAACACATATTCACGCAAGAACACATACAAAACAAAGATTTCGATTCTCTACATAAAATAC
Organism: Cephalotes varians; assembly: GCA_037157785.1. NCBI lineage: Eukaryota > Metazoa > Arthropoda > Insecta > Hymenoptera > Formicidae > Cephalotes > Cephalotes varians. The sequence continues at coordinate 375,928 of JANQDE010000074.1, forward strand.
ATTGTCACGATTAACTACAATATATTATTCAATTGTATATGTAACTTCAATAAAACTTGGTAAATTTCGTTTTTTTTATGACAAAAGATATATTCATATTTGTTTTTCTTCACCGTGATAAATTGACTGATTTTTATTAAATTTATTTGTTGAAGCAGTCTATCATATAATTTTTTATACATATAATTAATTAAGTTGAGCTTGTTTCTGATATAGCTTTAGATAAAGAATGTTTAATTATTAATTAATTATTGGTTTAAATATACGAAAAAAAATTCCAAACTCAATTTTATCTGTCCATGCACATATTTAAGGAATCATGAAAATCTTGATCATAAAATATCTTTTCCAAATAATATATGGAAATAATTATCCCGTGTAAACAAAGGAGAAGGGAATACATCTGAACATTGAGACGAACTTCGAAAATTCTCGTTATTATGTTATAATAGCAGCTATTTTTATAAAATTCTCTCTTTGTCCAACATAGATCATAATATACGATGAGCGTCACAACGTGAAAAGATATTAGCAACTAGTTCCGGTCGATGAAGCAAACCAGACACCACTATGTTTTCACGTTGCTCTGCACTCGGTCCTTGACCAACGTGAATTTTCATCGGCAAACAAATAGCCAACATCAATTGGCCACATAGAAGGAAAAGGCGAACGAAGGAAGCAGAGAAATCTGACCGAAACTAGACGCCATTACCCGTTGGAGGCTCCGTAACGACTATCGTGTTCAATCGCGCCTACGAATCTCAACTACAATCCCGATCACGGCATTTCTCGTTTTCGGACGTGGAAAATGTGCGCGGTCAACCTCGTGGCGATAGTTCGCGGGTCGCTGCAGTCCGTGTGCCTTCGTTGCTCAGTGATGCTCTTCTCCGGCCTCTTAAGGGTGGTCACGTCGGTGCTGTGACTCCTGACAGTGTGTTGAAATCGACCGTCGACTTCGGACATTATCCTGGAGGATCGATTCTCGGTCGAGAGTAAGATCGGCTTCGCCAGCCATTTCTCGGCACCCGTCGCTGGTTCGTTGACACTTTCCTGCCGCTCGTCCCTCGAGGGTCTCTTGGTCGCTCCCGATTGCCCCCGAGGCATGTTCTTCGGTAGTGGCATCCACTTTGAGGTGTCCAATTTGCTGGCGTCGCTGATCTCTGTGTGCCGACGTTCCTCCACGCGACGCTCCGTGTACTTCTTGAGGCAGTCCACGTCCGCGCTGCGGCTACGCTGACTTCGCGGTGATCGAGATGGTCTTCGTTGCCCGTTGTTGTCCGGGCAGGCCCTTTCCTAAAGTTTGAGCGAACGCATTCGTCGAGAGATACTGATCGTGCTTGGAATCGTCTACTTTTAAACATTTTAAAACTAATATTTTTTTTAATAGCTTTGAATGACAGGGAACTTATTTCATGCATAACAAAGAATAAAAAAAAACTTTTCTCAAATTTTTCAGTTTCATAAAATATATTTTTTTAATCTCAATGTCTTTATTATATCTTGTAACTTGTATATTTTGTATATTATAATTCTGATTGTAATAGATCTAATGTTTGAATTTTTTATATATATACATCTCGTGCAGCAATTTTTTATAATAATATTTGGTTTTAAAAATCAAATTTTCTATATATTTAATCCATATAAAAAATAGATTGAAAGTTATAGGTATGTAAGAGCAATATGAGATTATCAAGATCATTATTGTATCATCATCATTATGAAAGATTAAATTAATTAAGTTAATTAATTCTTATTGTATAGAGGGGGATAAGGAGTGGAGGAAAGAAGGGATAAATCATTAATAAACTCCTAACAATAATTTTTCATTGAATAATTCAATTTTTTCGATAATCGAATATTTCCTGGTAAGTACATGCAATGTATTATTGATAATTCTATTTCTGCTAATAAGTACAAAGATAAAAAAAAAAAAGATTCTCAATTGAATAAAGGTATGTGTTGCCGCATTGACAATACAAAGACAACACCGTTCACAGTTTCACATGAGGATCGCAAAATCGAACTTCGTTCAGCAAGGAAGACCAGCGTCGATAAGGATGCGCTTATCAGGAGTTACCTAAGTAAGGTGTAGCTTCGCGTAATCGGATATTTGCAGAATTCCATGCTCCGCGGATGCGACGTGCAAGCTAGCGCCGCACGCGCGTGGATTGATCTTGGAATTATGAAGCTCGGTTATTTGGGTGCTGCACGCGGCCGCTGGATCGCCGCTGGATTGTAGACTTCCTACCCAGAATTCATTCCCTGCAGAAAGGACATCATTATCCCGAAAATATTAATAAAGATATTAGAGTTTCCCTTTGTTAGCAATACTAAATTATTAAATAAGACATTAAAATTCATATCAGCGCTAACATAAATATATTTAGATGAACAAATAATAAAATAAGTAATGTTTAAACCTGGTAACGTATTTCCATCCCAAGCATAAGTTACAACGAGAAGTTTACTCGCGTCTTTGGCTCGGATCAGTCTGCTGTGTGGTTCTCTCAGAGCAAAATGTATCTTTATGTCTAAAAATAGTATCATTATTGTGTATAAGAATTATAAGAATATTTATCTTTGTTTTTTGAATACTGACCGCCCAAATAATCGCCGTTTCCCGCACCGCCGCATTTCTGTTGTTGAAAATAAGCGAACATGATGTCAGAAACGTATTTGAGCTTTTTGTTCATTTTTCTGATGGCGATCTCGAACGTTTTCAGGAAATAGACTTCCTGATCCTGAATTATTTTCCAGACACCTGCCACAATCGTTATTTAGTTGATAAATAATTAAAGAGAAAAGTATGAGAAATAATTTCAATAATTTGTTATAACGTTTAAGTTTAATCTTATAAGATTAAACAATAAAAGCTTCGCACTAACCGAGGCCAAAACCAACCACGTGCAAGAAAGCGGTCGTGTTTTGCTTCTCGGCGCGACTGTTTGCCTCGAGCAGTATTATTTCTACGGAGAGCAGAGTTCTCTTCATGTAGTTCTCGATATCGAAAATTATCTGATTGCCCAACGATATATATCGTCTGTTCTCTTTCGACTTCATGCGTTTCACGGTTTCTTCGTAGAGCGGATGATAATCCTCGCCATAAAACTTGGCCCATAAAACACGCATTCCACGTTTTTCCTCGAATGTGCCATCCATCGCAGATCCGTATCTATTTCGCATAGATTGATTCTTTCAAAAAAATTTTATTCATATATTGTAAAAAGAATTAGAGGATGATTATATATTATAACGTAGCTTAATTCCGTTATTATTCCATTACGCTTGAAGTTAAAGTAACATGCAACAAATTTTAGTAAAAATGATGCGCACATTTTTATTTATTAACATCTTTATTATTAATAAAAGGAATTTAAAAAAAAATTAAATAAACTATTAAGACACCGATATTGTCCAGTGTAATGTGATTGAATTTCTTCTTGGTTACTTGCCGCTCAATAAATTTACATTTAATTAATGATTATTGCGGAAAGTTACTACCTACCCATTATCCACATTGTTCTGCTGTGGTGTAATGACGATGTCCTGATACTCCATAAGTCGGGGCTTTTCGAATCTACATAACAGATTAAGCACAAAATTTAATGATAAAGTGGCAAGTTTCTGACGAATTCTATAAAAAATAGTAAAAATAAAAAAGTATATTTTAAATGTTAGCATTAATTAATATTTAATTTTAACGATTTTTTAATCATTAAAAATTTATTTATAACCGCACGCGAAAGAGGTAAAAATAGAACATGCATCTGCAGACACGACGGCAACGTCACGGAGTTCGCACGTATAAAAATATTTCTGAAGAAGGCGAGATTAAATAAATGCATAGAACCTTGTGCCTATGACACCCATAATAACCCCTCTAGGTTGGACGGCGTCTGGGTCACTGCTCACGATACCTCTATTATTCCGCGAGCCGTCGTTTATGAACTCCGTATGAGACGACATCACCATCATTGCCGACAGTTTGATCTCATCATAGCTCAAGCATTTTGTTAAGACCTATTAATCAGATTTTAGAGATGTTTAATAAATATTAAGGCATGTCGCGATGTCGAAGAAGATGATATACGAGAGAAGATGATGTTATGGAAGTTTATATCTTGTTTTTAACATCCTATAAACTTCCAATATCGGTAAATGTAACGTTACATTAATCCGTAGGCAATTTAACAGCCTATATTATAAAGCGCAGTAAAAAAGAAAAGAATAAGAGTAGAGATAGGAATTTTTATGAAAATATTATTTACGAGAAAATTGCGGAAAACACTTCAAGGTTCATTCTTTGAACATATGTGACTACTCTTCCGTGATAGAAAGAGTATAGAAAGAACAATCATATTTTTGTTTTTTTTTTATTTAAATATATTAATATTTTATTTAGTCAATGTTTTGATATTACTAATTGTAATCAACGTACAAAGAGATTTAAAATTTGAAAATAAATTAAACATTAAAGTTCTTATATGCATTTTATCAACATTAAGTTTTATTATTACGCTAATTATATTTTATTTTACTTAGATAATCCTTATAGTTATTTTTTTAGAAAGTATTACTTGATTAAGATGACGCCACGTACTTACCAATGGTTCCTTCTCGTTATCAGTGCCGACATCCTCCCATCCATCGAAGCCACTCTTGTTATCGAGTAATTTCCATCGATCGTTGGGACCATAGAAGGAGGCTGCCCTCTTATCCAGCAGACGATGGATAAATTGGACGAGGTCCATATCCGCGTACATGACTTTCTCAACAGGGCTACCATACAATCGCTTGTGTTTCAGCCATCGAGCAATCACGGGCAACATCGCTTCGTGTATTAGCGGATATACCGAATTGGCGTTTAGCTAAAAAAAATGTTGTCAAAGATCATCAAGTGTTAAATTAGTCGAAATTATTAAACTTTAGCATAAAAGAATTCTTTATCGTAAAAAAATAATAAAAACATATCTCAGATTTGAGTATAATTATGATCTTTAAACTGTATAACTTTCAAAAAAATAGAAAAATTTTGACAATCTTAAATTTTCAAACTATTTAATATATAAACATTCAAGAAAATTATTAATTAATAGAAACATTAATAGAAATATTAATTTATTAAAATAGAAATATTATTTAATTAAGCGTCCCTCTTATTTGTGATTTTATACTAATCTCTGGATTAAATAACTTGCAAACCTCGATAGTATCCGAGCTGATTCCTCTGTCCTTCAAAGCGGCGCATCTTACGGTGTTAATTGGAAACTTCACGGGGAACGCATTGCTTCGTCTGATTAACTCCACCACGCTGGTCGGTGGCGGCACGGAGACGTCGAGACACTTCCTTAGCAGCTCCTTTGTGTCGTCATCGAAGGGCACGCCATTAGGCGAGCCCAGTGCGTTCTCCCATGAGATCTCCGGCGGATCTTTCGCTAACATCTGTTGACGCGCTTCGTCCGCAGCTCGATTATTCTGCGAAAGGACACAAAGATGATGCAAATTAATTTCCGAAATGCAAAAACACACCGTTGATGCTAGAACTTTTAATCTAATTTACAATTTCACGAAAAAAACCACTAACTTAGAATAGAAAATTCAATCCCCAGTAAAAGAAGTTATAGTAAACAAATATTTTAACATGCTTTTTTGAACAGTTACTGCAAAAAATTTTTGTATATTATGTTTCCCGCATGTTGCGTTATTCGCGAAAATTATACCTATCGTAAAAATAAATAAAAAAATCAGTTACATATGTGTATATTCATAAACTTTGCTAAAAATAATATAAAACTTGTGCGACACACGATATTTACTTTCCTGCTGGATTGCTTGCGATAATTTTAGTAAGTTACAAAAATTATATACAGAACGCAGAATTTCTAATAAAACGCAAACAATCCAGCAGGAAAACAAACATCGTGCCGCAGACTTAAGCGAATAATTTACTTGTTGCGATATTCAGCAACTTTGCGCCTGTACGGACTCGACGTCACCGATAAAGCAAATGGCTACGAAATCGATTCTAAGAAAAATTTTGCAAAACAGTGAATCGCCGTTCTATTAATATAATCCCCTCCTGCTGATTACGACAAGGACGCCAATCGCTTTGATACTTGAGCATGAAATCCGTTAAATAGCGTAAAATGTATCTGTTCATCCTAGCGAGCGGCTTGACGTTCACTCTCTTCATAGGCGCGACATATGCACACACATGAATGTACACATGCACACAAATACAGATAACACGCACGCACGTTGGTGTGCCGGTAGCTCTACAGTTTACTTTATTTTTCTATTTACTGATTTTGCCACCTGAACGATAGGGGTGAGCGAAGAGAATTCATTATTTTGTATTGTAAAACAATTTCAATGTTGTTCCTTTTGTTAACAACTGTATAATTTTTATACAAAATAGTATGACAATATCATGTACGTATTGATCAGATTATTTTGATTATAAATTATATATTTATATATAATTATATATATATATTTTTTATACATTTTCTGTCATTTAACTTATCTCATAATTTTATGCAAATATATACATATTAGAATTTTAATAAAGGAATATTATCAATGTCACTAAAAATCTTTTAATAATAAAGAAGTTTAAAAAATTAATAAATTACGTAAAAAAGAGATAAAAAATGAATTATTATTTTTATAGAGAAATTATTTGTTGAAATACGAAATATAAAATATTAGTTTGTCAAAAAATATAAAATAAAAAAATTTATATATATATATATAATAATAAATATAGACAATATATATATATAAATAATATAAAAGTAAAATAAGTCATAACAAAAGTACAAAATTATTTTTCATTCTAGTAAAAAATAAAAATTTTGTATAAATAATAAAAGCAATAAATTTATTTATCTGTAATGTTTTATATCCGTAACAGATAACAGTATTCAATTTGACGCTAAATGGCGTCATCCATAGATAAGGTGTTAAAAATAATATTAAATAGACGGTAAATTCTGGCGTTACGTCATTAGCATGCACGATCTCTCGACTGACTAATCGCATTGACTGAATCGCGACTGATTGAAATTAAAATCTGTATGTTGAACAAAAAAACATCTATAACTTAACACGTTTCTCCAATTTTATATTATTGACAGTAACTCACCTGACGGACGCAACAGGCAAACAGTGACATGCTCGAATTGTCGCAATAAATTGTACAATAAATTCTCTTCTTTTCTTTTTCTTAATTTTCTGTCCGTTATGCGCAATTACACTTTCTTTCTGTTTAAAATTTTGAAAGTAACAATGTAAATATACAAATTAAGCGATTATATACATAAGTGAAAAGGAAGTCAACGAATCGAACTTGTTTGATGCAACTGATTGCGATTTGGTGCAATAGTAGCTGCGAGCGACGCGCCGCGTTTCGCAGTCTTTCACTTTAAAACGGCCACGTCAATAAACACACGTGATATCTTCTACATGTAATATTCTTGCACTAAACGATACATCTTGTAAACGAGATGCTGGTCCGCTGCTTTTCAGACGCACATGCGCGTCCGCGGCGTGGTGCACGCGCAGATACGAGAATCCCGTTATTTTGCACATTCTTTGAAAAGCCGGAAGAGGCCGAAAAGGAAGTAAGCTACTTAGCCAAAATTTTCCTAGCAGCTTCTTTAAATCATTACTCAACAGTCTGTTCCATTTCTGTCGCCATTTTTTTCAGGCATGTTCTGTTTGATTCAATAGAAAAGAAACATATTGGAGAACGCAGTTGGTATCAATCTGCTGCAGTGTACTGATTAAATTTTCTTTCAAACTGTTGCAATAATCTTTTACTATCTAGAAATTCTGTAAAATGTATCTTTAAAATAAAACTTTTTTAAATTTGAATACTTACAGAAAAAAGATTAAAGACATTTTCCGGTAAAATGTAAAAACTTCCAGTGTAAAATTTTATGATAAATTCGATAATAAGAATATAATAAATTTTAACAATAAAACGACATAAAACGATGATATTCTAAAGTCCAAAGATCCGCTTGTAGATCATGTTTATGATCTCTCTTGATTTATACAATAATAAGCTATATAAAGCAACTTTGTGCAAAAAGAATTTTGCCGCTTCTTTTGATATTTTTATTTATCAATATTTTAAATAAAATATTTTTTTAATATCTTTAAAGAAAAAAAACGCAATTTTTCATTTTTGTTCCAAGGTGTTGATCGTGTAACTTTTTGCCTAAGGAGGAAAAGTGAAAAGTGAACATTTTTTACCATTAAAATAAATAGATAAATTTTTCATTTTATCTTACGGAAAAAAGTTACATGATCAGTATCTTGTTAAAATGATTTGGTATGGCTCTGTTATACTGAAAGATTTTAATTGCGCCGGGAAATAAACAACTATTCAATCCGACCAATGGTCTCAGATATTGCGATACGGTTTCTCTAAAATTGATATACAGTACACGTTTCGGAAGAAATTAAATTTGACAGAAGCGAGTACATGCAATTGGTATTAGGAATGGAGACTTGATTTTGAAAATTTAATTTGGCGCCCTTTATTAATACGCCTTTGTGCAGTGCTTAACGCACATCTGCTTGCGACGGCCCTGATTGCATCACTTAACAACACAAGGAAATTATTGTTTTATTGAAGAAAGATGTAAATATTATCAAACTTTATTTATAATACTATTATTTTATACTTTGAGGAAAAAACCAAAGAATTTAATAATTTACTTACGTTTTCTATTTTTTGGGATGATGCAATACTTCGACTCGATACTGTATTTACATACACAGTATTCGCGCAGTAAACACATAGCCATATATATGCGCACGTGTATATCATGTACTTGTGCACGTGTATTAACAATCATTAAAATAACTCCAGAAAATGATATTTTCTTACTTGTGCGATGTCAAGCTTCTCGAATACTTTGTGCATGTTGCTGTTGTAATGGCTAACTGTTGACTGAAGAACAGGAAAAGAACAGTTCGTAGCGATCCAGCTCAGATTGTGATGTACAGTACCGTGACTAAAATTTGACATTCAAAATAAATATTTAATTTTGGCATTAACTAAAAATAATATTTTACAATTTAAATGTATAGAAAAAAAACACATAATATACCACATTTATAAATAATTTTGCCCTTGTTTTGGCAATGTTATTTATGAGATACATTTTTCGGAGCCACCACTGTTCTGATACCACTGTGCTAATACCACTGTTTTAATACGTCTTTGACGATTAGTCATCTCTTTATTTATAACTCACTAATTGTGAGTCATATATTCGAAAGCTACGCATCCCTATCTGTTTTTTATAATGTCTTTTTTAATATCTGTTTTTTATAGTCTAAATTATTGTGTATATTCTCTGTAAATTAAAGTAATAAAGAAATAGATATGGGGTTGAAATTTGGTAAAGCTAGAAGAGAAATTCTAGTCTAATGGAACTCCAGTACAGTAATAAAAAAACAAACTTTATATGTAATATTTCGAAATTTTTTATATGTAATATTTTTATATGTAATATTTCGAAATTTTTTGCATTTTTCTCGATTTTTACAACTTAACAAAATTGCAAAAATTGCAGATAAAAAGCTTTTAATTTTCTCTTTTTTTAGAAATTAAATATTAAACATTTAATATAAAATACATTATAATTGATTGCAAATAATAAAAGTGTATTATTGTGCAATAGAAAAAAATAAATAAGAACTAATAAAATTTTGTAATTTTTTATTAATAAATTTTGATAGATAAATAAATGGATAAAAACGTAAAATGTTGGGAAGTTAGGAATTGCATAGATAGTCGACCTCTATAGAACATTGTAAGAACTGCAAACTGAAGGAGCACATGGTAATTTTGCGCAAAGATAAATAAACTATGGATAACAATAAAACAAAATAAGAAATTTATCAATCTTTTTGTATGAACTTCAAATCAATGAACATCATCAATAAACTTATCAAAAAATCATCTAAAAAAATTATATTTTTTTTATATGTTAACTTTTAAGTTATATAAACGCTTCTCTTTTTCTTTCTCTCTTTCTCTCTAATTATGAAATTAAAAAAAAAACGTAGATGGTTTGAAATAAGCCATTTAATATATATATATATATATATAGAACAATAAGCAAATAATACACAAAATTAACTATTACAAAATTGATAAATATAATAGTGATTTACAATAAATAATACGATATAAAATAATGTATTAGTATTAAAATAAACATTGGCAGAAAACAATTTCTGCATTTTAAAACTTTGCTATAAATATAATCTTTCACGAACTGCTATAGTATTTAAAAGCTAAAATACAAGTTCATAATCTGACATTTGCTAATTTAGTGAAGAGTTGATAAAGTAATTTCTAACCGCGGTAGCGAGTAAGTATGGAGCGTAATACTAGTCGAGAGAACTGGTTTTATCAATTTACATCATTCGGTAAAAGTAAATCGCATACCTATACAAAGTGCATAGGATATTTTCTAATCGTCTCGTTAAACGTAATTTCTCTCCATGGCATCTCAATCGCGTTAAAGAGTTTCATCTTAAATCGCGCGAGCTTTTTCGCGCGCGTTTAAATCTCCTAATCTCGAATTAAATATGCGTTGAAAAAGGTTTATCGTTAACTATTTTTATATAAAGCACAGCTTTATGCCGTGTCACGCTGATAAAGAAAATTAAGAATTATATAAATTATATATTATACACGTAATATACACTTTCATGATATTAATATAAAACTTTATTTACTGTAAAGATATGAGATAAAGTACCGCACTAACGTAAAGTATACAGATTATGCTTATCCGAGATGATTGTAATGTACATAAATAATCGTTATATGGAAAAAATATTAAAAAATATCAATTATTTAATTTTATAAATATCATTGAGAAAATTTAAGAAAAAAGCAATTTATACATCTGAACCGTTTTCATAAGAAATCGATACTATTTACGTTTTTTCTTTTTTTATACTTGTGATCAACAAGACATTGGCAATATATGAGAGAGAAAAGAATAGAGAGAGAGAGAGAGAGAGAAAGCGAGAGAGAGAGAGAGAGAGAGAGAGAGAGAGGAAGAGAGAGAGAGGAAGAGAATGTAAGAGAAAAAGACAAAATGTGTTGATAAAATTGATAGTGAGATGAACGACGAATGGTGAACATACGGTACGTTCACCATTCTGCATCGTACCATTTTGGTAGCATAGTCGCTAATCCCTCTCTCTTGATACGACTCAGTGCCGGCTTATAAGGTATTTGAAACAAGACGTAGTTGAAATAAGTAATCGGAGACAGAAAAAAATCTCGATAATTTTTATATACATTTAAACACAAATGAGAAAAATTTATCTTAGAAAGCAATGCAACGCAATTGGAATAGCATACATACAAAAAAATTTTAAGTATGTATAAAATATAAGTAATTAAAATTAAAAAATCAGGAAAGTTTAAATTTTCAAATATATTTAGGCCGGTAAAAGTTAACAAGTTCAGACGCTCGCTCTCTCTCTCTCTCTCTCTCTCTTATATGATATATTTTTATAATATTTATGATATAAATTCTTTTATTCACAGAAGTAGAGTTTCAACTTATTTGACTTTCTTTAAATGTTGACTATTAATTTATACATATATAGATATACATATATAGAATATTCTACAAAAAGTCTAACTTAAACCCGTTTTTCAAATAAAATATTTCTGTACTGAAAATAAATAATATATTTTTAGATATCAAAAGGAAAAGACTAAAGTCGTAAGAAGGCTCAAAGAATGTAGCAAACAGAAATCTTATAATTTATGGATCATTCGGTATTCAAGAGATATTTATCTCTCTGATAAATATAAATACCTGTCAAAGAGAAAAAGAAAAAGTAGAAACTAGAATGTCTCCAATTAAAAAAATAATCTTCTTTACAAAATATAATAAATTATTTTCAAAGAAGTTTTCTTCTTCCTATTTCTTCTACAAGTAATTTATTTGTCACCGTGATATCTCTCTCGCGAGGTCATTGCTAAATATTGGTACAAGGCGTTAGCGCGTCTCTCGATCAGTTTATACTTGTATAATACTTATGTGCTCGTCGAGTAGTATGGATCGCCGATGTGCGCTACCAGCGAATAACTACGGACCTGAGTTGGTCTCACGGCCGAGGGCCTTTCAACTCGGCCCGTATTTCTCGTACAGTCTCTCGCAAGGTGTGGTTCTCGACGTTGTCGACGGAAGTATGCCGCCACGAAATCAACAAGTGTCGCGCGAGATCCACGTCCGGCGAGTCAGCGCGTCTTTAGTCTTTGCATAAATTCTGCTCTTCGCGCGAATTAAAAACAGCGAGAGGTGCGCATTTTTAGACCTCTCTCCCGATTGCGAAGAATACAGGACGATCGGGATCCGCTTGATCGGAAGGACGCGTCCGCGGTAGCGTCGGAGGACTACGATCGAGCAAGACGCAATCGATGGACGCGGCCTCGACGCGAATCTGGAATTAGTGTACGCGTGTTATTGGACCGGTACCAGCACACGTGACTTCCTACATTCTTCCACGCGACTTTGTTTGGCGCGCGTTACATCGTGCTAACGCCGTGAAGGATCCGCATCCGAAATGAGGACCGGTGAGTGCTTGCGCAGCAGCCGCGGACACGCGAGTTTGAATCTCAGCAGGTTCCATCAATTTTGCGGTGGTACCATGAGCTACTTCATAAAAAAAAAATTATAAATAAAATTATGAGATTTCTGTAAGAGAAAATAACATTTTTAATTTTAACATAACGTTAGGATCTGTGAAACTGCTACTTAATTTTTAAAAGCTGCTGCGAGCGCGAGTTGAGTTCTTCTTGAGCTACATTCAAAAACTTTATCCGAATATGAGTCATTTTATTCTTGTTTTATGTCTAATGAATAAAAATAGAAATGATATCCTAGCGTACTCGGGTAAAGTTTTCAAACGCAGCTCTGGGTAACTGACCGTTCGGAATCAAAGAAAAAGCAAGTATGTGACCCGGCTGTTTAATAAGTTATGCTCGCGAAATACTATCCTTTCTAAAAGCATGCTGGTGTGTTATTGACAACTATTTTTTCGTAGTATATTTCAAGATTGATAAATCATTATAATATACCATTTTCGTTTAGTGAGTCAGATGAGACCAACTTTAAAAAAAAACTTTAAAAACTATGGGCTTTTTTACATCACTTGCCCGCCACTCTCTACTCTTCAAAATTGAGTAGCGATAAAGGGATGTATTACCGTCTAAGGATTAATAAATAACTTTTTTGCTGAAAAATTTTTACCAATTTCTATTTTACGTTTATTGATTACGTTCTAAAAAATCTTAGGATTAAAATCAATGTTTTTCTCTGTTTATCTCTATGCGTAGTAAATAAAAAAATGGATAATTTCATCAAACTTGATGTCTGGACGAGAAAATCCTGATGATTAAAACATTAAATGTAATAAGATTTAAATTTGTCATTCTCTCTCTCTTTCTATTAAGTTTTTATATTTTTATATTTAAATATACAAATCCCTTTAAAATATAACTATTTAGTGCTAACTAATAATAGCTAACTAATGTCGAATTGAGAATATTCTGTCTAGTATCCGTATTAAGTGTATATTTATTGTACCAATGAAAACTATTATAACTGTATTTTGCGCGATAAACTTTTTCCCGAGTGCATAATGCAACTTAAATTACGCAACGTAAATATTAAAAAAATAACTTGTATATAAAAATAAACACGGATTTATTTTAAAATTTATAAAATAGTGCTACGAAGCTTGTATGGGAGAATCATAAGAAATTTAACTGTTTCCTGTTTATTTTAAAATTCTGAGAATAAATGTATATGTGTGATGATGATTCAAATCTCTTTTTCATTATGTAAAGATTAATTTTCTGATTAAATGGTTTATGGAATTGTTATATTATTATATTACTTATTCTTTTTCTCTATTATATATAAAATTTTTTACCTTAATAATATGATTAATTTCTAGTTTTTTAACAAATTTGATTTAAAAAGGTTCCTTTTAAATAAATAAATAAGTTACTAATTAAAATATATTATTCATAATAACTTCTTTTTAATGAGAATATATATAAACTAATCAATAAAAATATTTAAGTGTTATTTATAGATATTCCGTTTTGAGAAAAAATGTGATAGATTTTGTTAAATTTGATATACTTCATTGAAAATAACGTTGAAATGTATAAATATCTGTTATTTTTTATACATAATATGAACACAGAAGAATTTACCAGTCAGCTTTTCTTTAATCCGGGTCATTGTGTGTGGATGGTGGGAGCGCGATCCTTTTCGCAACGATAAGTAGAAGATCGAGTAGATCTGTTAGATCCTAGATCCCTTCGATCGCCCCAGAATTGATTTCTCCGATGTCGATTAACTTTAATCGTGGGGCATTGATCTCTTGTGATCTTCTTCTACAGAGACAGACTCCCGAAAGAGAGTATAGAGATTAAATTACGGTTAAAGTTAATCGACTTTGCAAAAATCGTCCCATTTCTTTTTGACGGTATTTCATTATATGAATTCACTATTTCTTATTTTAGTGCAACACAGATAATTTATGCGATGATTCACCTTTGATTCACCTTGGGTTTTACCGTTTATAAGAACAAGTCATCTTCTAGTTAACTGAGTTAGTTTTGACAAAGTGGCATCGATAGTTTATCTCGGTTACTCTTAATTATAATTCCAAATAACTTTGGACTCATTGTGTGGACATGCAAGAAAACATTATTTCGTGACAATCCTTGCATTGTTAATTTTCTTATGTTTAACTTTCCGATGCAAGAGAATGAATAACATAAAACTTTGTGCAGATAAGTAAAAATGTTATTAAACATTTCAATTTCTCTATCATTCGACTTTTAATTAAAAATAAACTATTTATCAATTGGCCTTTCTATAATTTTTTCTATAGATATCTTTTTAAAGATATTTTTGAGAGATATGGATTTAAATCTGTTTAGAAAAAATAAGCTTTTTGATTGAAATATTGTAAAAATATATAAATATTGTGAGATACGGTAAAAAGAATCGAACACGAGAGTAATGCATGTCATGTCCATATTCATCTTTAGATACTGGTTGCTCTAACTGGTTAATTCAACTTGTATGTAAGACAAAGGGAAACAATCGGAGTAAAATCGATGAGTTGAGGAGAGCTCTATGTTCATTAAAGAGGTTATTAGGAATTGCGGAGGCGATGAATGACGTTTCCCTGAATTCTTGCTCGGTGGTCCCTGGCTTACGTAACCGATAAAATAATATGCGGTTCGGCATACTGACGCGAGAGTAATGCCCGACGTGGAAATTCTAGGACACAGAACGACGTAACTATAGCGATGTGTTCACCAAACACGAAAGACGAGGGCACAATACTTTGTTTGCCTGATGATATTCGGAGCAGTAGAGACTTGGAAGTTGCACGAATACAATTAAATGTGTCTCATTCAAAGAAACATGTCATGAATACCTAGTTACTCGACGACGCGATACACATTCAACTTAAAAGAACCCGGAATTGCATTAGGCACGCCATGTTTTATTACAGTTTGCAAACACTAGCCTATTACGCATAAAAGATTAATAATCTATCTTTAAAATAAATAAAGAAAATAGCTAAACTTAAAAATAATAAATTAAATAAAATAGATAAATAAATAAAATATATATAAAAAGAGTTTAAGTATAAGAGTGTGTATAAAATATTTCTTTTAATATATTTTTAAAACATTTCTATTTTATGCTAATTTGATACTTCGTAATATAACAGATACAAATTTTTTAAAAGCTTCTCGTATTGTTAAATTAAAACGCAATTAAATTAAAAGATACTTGAATATTAAAGTGTGTCTGAACGCTCTCTTAGTATACATTTATAATTAGTAATTAATTGTCTCACTTAATCATATAATTTTTAATAACTGTCCTATATTATTATTATAATTGTCATATAATATTATATATTTGCGCGTTGGTTTTTTATTTTAAACATAATGTAATCTTGACATCAAATCGATAGATTAGTAATAACTTGCTAAGCAAACTAAACTACGCGAAAGTATATTGTGCGAAGATCACATTACATAACAAAAGAGAAATACGCTACTGAGAAGATTGCATTCTGAATATATTGCCAAGACATATCGAACAAATTTTTCGTTGCAGACGCAAATGCAGTGATATAAGGGCAAAAAAAGAAACAAACAAAAAATACTGATAACTTTTATCGAAGTTACAGAATTATCGTTTCGTAACGTCGATAGTCATGATACTTCAAACGCACAGTCATCATAGCTGACTCTTACTTATTGATAAATAAAATTGATTTTTTATTTTAAATATAAAAAATTTCAAATATTTATATAAACGATGGTTAAACAATAAACTATGGTTAAACAATAAACAAAGTAAATAATTTTATTTTAATTTAAAATTGTTAAAAAAAAGAAAATTAGAAAAAATAATTTTTAAACCCTCACATAATATTGATTTTTTTACAAACAACGTAGAAGCTTTAATGTATTTTCTACGCATTAAGATTAAATTTTAATATAGTATATTGATAATGGGAAAGTTAGCAATATAATTAACAATGAACTGTACCCAATATGGCTTACTTTGCTTTTTTATCTTCATTACATCCATATAAATATTTGAAAATATCTCATATTTTAATTAATGTTCAAAAATGTTATTTTGAATCTGACTACTTTCAATGTTAGAAAAAAAATCACAACGCGTAGGTAGGATAGAGTTAAGAAATCCTTTTAAGAAATCCATGATGATCTTTTCTCCAAATTCGCAATAAATGATTATCGAATTGACATTTGGAGTCGTGTACATTGTGTACATCGCGTTGAGAATTTCCTGTGCGCTCACAAAGGACCACGTAGAAAGAAAATGCAGTCAACCTGCGGTAAATCTGTGTACGTATAAGCTTTGTATACGTGTCAACGGTGTTGCACATACCCGTATGTGTATGTATGCGTTTGACGCCGCGGATGAGTCACACAGACGTAAACCGCAAAACGAAGCCTTGTGCTCGTTCTCTCCCGTACAATGGAATAATGATACATGATGCTAGACACGCACGTGATTATCGTGATCTTAATTCCTCTCGATCTGTCACATAGAAATGAAACTCTGCGACTAGATTTTTATCCTAATATAGATAGTATTTAGCCTATACAGATATAGTTTTTATCTCATGTAGATGGTCATGGCTTTTACGAATAAAAAAATCAATCGTCCTGATTTCTCGGTGTACGTGTAACTAGTGTGTCCAGGTGTACGTGTCTCGCGGCGGTCGCAGCTGTTTGCAAATTGCGAGCTCTCCGTCTGAGAGAAATAAATTCACCCGCAATATTGATCTTGAACAGAGCCGATTCGTTTCAACTCATCTACGATTGCTGCATTGTTGAGGTAATTGTATTCTTTGTAAATGCCAGTCCCAATTATTGATTATTGCATCCATGTGTCGTTTATTTTGCGACTATGGAATATAGAATGAATATGGAATATAGATATGGAAGTGAAAAATATGTAACAAAAGGCCAATATTACGTATCTGCAATTCGTTTTTGTACCTACAATTTTTTTCAATTCGTATCATAGAGCTTAAAGAGTTTGATATCAATAATATTGTTGCGCAAAAAGATATAGAATATTATATTAATTTATATTAATTTAATAATTTTGTATGCACTTGTGTAAATAACACAATATGCTAATAATAGCTACATAAAAAAATCAGTATCATTTTTGCTAGATATAACATCATGTTATTATGTAAATATAGCTTTATGTGATGCGAATATAGCATTAAAAATGCATTGTGCGTGTTCGAAAGCTTGTTGCGAAGACACGCTGTGCAAATTTTAAAATAGTCATTCTGTTACTATAATAGCTACTGCGTTATTATGTGACTATGCTAGAGCACACTGATTAACTCCAATCTTCCTTAAGAAGCTTCATCTTGAAAATCTTCGTCTCTTATTAAGCACCATTTTAAATCATCGTGGAAAAGTCATCGCCGAATTCCTTCATGAATGAACCAAGATTCTACAATACGACAATCATCCATAATTTCTTGCAATAAATTTACACCAACACATATTGCAAGCGACCTAATTCTAATTGGTTGATTTGGAATGTGTTTGTTGTACGCGTGTGCGCGCGCGCGTGTGTGTGCGTGCGTGTGTGTGTGTCGTTACCTGCCATGAAAATGCAAAACAGTTATCGCAAAATGATCGATCTTGCCTCGAATATGCACATTTTGCAATTACAAATATTTGCGAACGCCACGCAAAGAATGCGCGTTTTATCGCTGACTAAGATATGACTTAATTTCCTAGTAAAAAACAATCTTGCAGAAATATGTATAAAAATATTCGCTGTAGGAAAAGACCGGGACCGCACAATATATTTGAGATTAGGACCGACTTTGAAATAACCAAATATAAATATCAAAGAGGCTAAATATCGGTCTTGCAGTATACACTGCGGGGGATCTTGGTGCCTAATTATAATTTGTGAATCTCTTTTTATCGGGACTGATTGTCATAAAAAGTATTTCTTGATATTATTTTGAAAGCTGTTAGAGTACTGAAAATGCAATATTTATCTATCCGACAAGCCGCATTAGAATTTAATATAAATTACCGTGCATTAAGTCATTATTGCAAAAAGATCCCTGAATATGACTTAGGAACAATCTTGGAATGTGTGACAATCAACTCTGAGTATGGGATTAATTATCACATTTTCACAATTTCATTTAAAATTAAATAACTTATTTACGATCTTATTATACGATCTATTTAAGAGTAATATTTTTTTTAATATCTAAGAGATGTAGACGTATTGTAACGTATATAGTGTTTCAAAATCTTACATCCATTTTTCTCTAAGAATCACTAAACAAAATCTAATAACTGGTCCCAGTTTCCCCTAACACGCGTTCTCCGCATCAATACAAAAGAATATGATTTTTTAAATAGTATTTGAAATGTATTGCTTGGTTGTAACTAAATAGATTTTTGAATTTATTATTGAATAGATTTTATTTAAATTTAAATATTGCTTAATTTCAATCCTAAACTTAATGCATTATATGTTTCTTGTTTACTTGTTTTTTTTAAACAAGTTTATGTATCAAATTTGCAAAATTGAATAATATAATAATAAGTCGACAAGTTTTAACATCAAATACGTAACGCAAAACAGTGACTTAATGCCATATTGCCGCGACTTCGATACACAAGGAAACGTTGCTGAAGAAAGCATCGCCATGGCTGCGTGGCATTTCAATGGCGAGGGTCAGTCGGTGTTACATAACGGCAGACATGGGGAATATTCCAGTAGTAGCGGGGCGTTTAGGAATGCGCGAGCTAAGAAACTCGTAAGAAGTTAAACTCCCAAAGGGTGAAAGTCAGTTCTTTCAGGCGTGGGCCGTGCACAAGCGAGCGCGCTCGTTTCTTCATTCACTTCTCGCGCCTCACTTGGTCGTTCATCAAGTGTCTCAATAACGACTCTTATTATCTCGATCCGTTCTAATACTTCACATGATTGAGCAATTATAACAATTAACGTGAACGTAAATATGTGATAGAAAATCGTTAACGGTTTATCATTAAATAGGTTATCACCATTCTCTAGTTTATCTAATCAATTACAACTTTATATCAGAATCGAGATACATAGTTTTTTCTACATTTTAGACATATATAGTTTTTTTTCATATTTTTAGATATAAGATAAATATTTTTTATTTTATTAAGAGATAATGGAGGAAGAAATATCTATATCTTTTAAAAGGATTATTGATAACAAATAAAATTTCTTTTTGGTAACATGAATTTTTTGGTAACATAAAGTGGTTTTTAATCGTTTTTGCTCACTAGATACAAAAATATCAATAAAACTCTAGTACATTTTTCGTTTTTGAAACATTTATTATATAAAAAATATCATTTTTAATAGAAATAACTGCTTTATTTTCCTTCAATCATCTTTACATCGCGAGATGGATTAAAAATTTTTCTTTTCATATCACTTTTATATCGCGAGATGGGATTTAGAGTTTTCTTATTACAACGTATGCAGCACACATGAGAAACCCGACTTTTATCCTGATTTACAACTTGACAACCGAAATATAGGCTAAGCTTTTTTTAAAGTTTTTAAAGTTTTGTAAGCGATTTACTTTGTGATTTCATAATAAAATAGCCATATACATAAAATTTATTTAATACATTTATATAAGATCTACGGAAAGAATTCACCATATTTAAATTTTTTTTCAATCAACAAATTCTTTTAATCATACAAAAATGATGTGCTACTTTTCGAATATTAGACATGAAAAGAATCAACAGGGAAGCATAAAATATAGGTTTGTCGATTACATAATTAATGAACTGAAACCTTGTTGACTAGTGTCATTAAATGGAATCTAGATCTATTATCGGAATCACAGCATTAGATTGAATATCAAAGAAAATATTAAAGAATATATTTATAGCTTGAATATTCTTGCAGTACGCGACTATTTAAATAAAATTATACGAATCATTAATGACACTAGACGAATCATTATCTTCACAATTTCTGATCGTTCAGCAATTACTGGTGCAAATGTGGTTGTTGAAATTGAAATTTACATATGAGATTACGTACAAGCAAAGGAATAAGACATGTATTATGGATAAGCGACAGTGAATTGTTGCCAGATGCACATTCTGTTTACGTCATATCGGATAAATTCAACATCGACGTGAACGGAGAACATTAAACACAATGTGTATTGTCTGCATTCGTGTTTAAATAAGTGTGCTGTTTCATTTAGATATTTCCCGATTGTCTCGTTATTTCTCGTGACGGAATAATCGTAATTCGCTTTATCGCGATTGTTATGATTATTAATTACAAATTTAACGCTGAGAAATAATTTAAATATTTCAAATAGTTAAATCTAACAATATAGAAAGTATTTATGTATGAATATTATATCAACATAAAGTATCCCAAAAAAGAAGACTAGTTGTTTTCTTAATGACGAATTCTTTGGTCAATTTGAAATTAATTTCTCACCAACAAAAATATTATATATCAAGTAAATGGATAAATTTTTTTGACCGTCAATAACGAATAAATCGAATCAAATGAGAATTTTACCTATACGGTCAGAGTTGGATCTTAAGTGCCCAATTATATTATTATATACATTTTTTATACAAATTGTTCAGTTATTTTTGAACTGCGCGCCGACTGTTTGTCGGACTTGCAACGCAATTCTAAATTGAACTAATAAAGTCATAAATTAATTTTTGATCGTCAATTAGATATTGATGCTAATAGCATCTTAAAAAACCGTAAATAACTTATTGCGAAAATTTACCTCAGCCAGGGTTTGAACCTGGGACCTTTTATCTACCGAGGCATGTGATAATATTCTTCGTAATAACCGGTATATATTGAGAAAAGCGTCATTTTCAGGCAACGCATATAAACGATATCAAGTAAATAGATAGATTTTTTGACCGTCAACGAATAAATCGAAAAATATTATATATGCATACGAAAAATACCGTTATTTATGCTTATTCTTTAACTGTTTCACGGGTTTTGTTATAGAAATGCTCAAGACGTTGCTGTTTCTGGTCATCGGTTTGCTCGTAAAGGTACTGGGATTACCCACTGGAGCACCGCAGCGAACATGCTTCGATCTGATGCCACGTCATTCCGGCATGTTCCCACAATCGTCGTATCCACCTTATCAGGTATTACCCGCAGCAGGACAAGGCAGGGTTCGTTTGATCCTTGGAAGTCCCGAGGGTCTTCCATACGAAGGCTTCATGATCCTTGCTAGGGACATCGATACCGGTGAATTCGTCGGGGAATTCGTAAACTTACCCGATTCCGCGAAGATCGTGGAATGCACCCCAGGTGTAAAGGTATTTTCTGCACTCATTTTAGTCTCTTTTTTCTATCCAACTATATTTTAAATCATATCGAAGTAAAAGATTTGAACACTTTTATAAATATTAAAACAATGTTAAAAATATCGCATAATCAAAAAGTCAAAAATATTTTTGATTCGCATTTTAGAATTAATACATATTTTATTTTTTCGATTTTTCGATAAATCTACTTAAGTTTTTGAAGAAGAAAAAATATATTGTTGCATGAAATTTTTTAAATTTTGATATCTAAATGTAATAATTTTTGATACCTGGATACAACAATTGTAACAATTGTTATTTTCAATTATATCTCACGTTAATTGCACAATGCGATTTCTGATATGATGCTAATAACATGCATTGGAACGTTCTATTTTTATGCAACAAATATCTTTTATGCACAATGATTTCTTCAAGGTTTAATCATTTATCGAGACTCTTTCATAAACGTGAATGATGTGTAATTTTTTATCGGAAAACTTTTCCTGTTTCTTGTATCTAGAATGGCGTGACTCATACAAACACAAATAAAAAGCAGAATCTTGAATTCGATTGGGAAGCTCCGGTTGATTACGAAGGTACCATCATCTTCAAGTAAGTAGCGTTATATAATAATAATGATACTTTAACAACAATCATACAATGATGGATTCTAATGAAGGATTTCATTAGCGAAGGAATTCTAAATGAGTTCTACCATGCAGAAAAATTCCTGTGTATATAATGTTGTTATAATCCGTATAAAAACAAATTTATTGATAATTTTATTTAAAATATCTGAATATTTTAAATACATTCAAAATATTATATTTATTGCTCAATCTGTGGTTCTATAAAAACAATAATTGTTTTATTATATAATTAATATCTCGTAAATTAAAAATGTACGACAATATAAAATTTATATCGCAATTTTAAATTGCAAACAATACCAAAGGTGATATGTTTTTTCGAAAGATTTATCATAGTTTTACTTTACTCTGCTGTGTGTGATTAATAAGATACATAGATATAACAGATTATTTATCAAATTCAAATATTTGTTGTCGCGTCAAAAACCGTGTCAAGACTGCAAGAGTTTGTTATTTCCGCGAGCAAAATCGCAAAGTTTCTGAATAGAATATAAAATTTAGAACAAGAAACGTCTGGAAACAACTTAATTGTTGAGTCATGATTTCAGCATCTGATCTCAACCGTTGCATACACGTTAATGCATACGCAGATCCCCCCTCCCCCCCCCACACACACACACGCGTGCGCGCGCGTGCGTGAAGGTACAACGTATCACACATACTTATGAATCACAATTAGGTATTACTGTACGCGCGGATGCGACTCGTGCTTGGAATTCAACGCGCTCGTGCGGGCATAACGGTACGAGAAACGCGCGAAACATTCCTTGTAAACTTTTCCTCGATAATAATCGATGTGGAGTTACTAATGCATGTTTAATAGAACGCGCAGCTGCGACTCTCTGTTAAAACTTCATAACTTATTTCGGGAATTTTGTTTTATTTTTACGGTATCCTTTGGGACTTTCCGCCACTTTTGTATTCCGATATTTATACTTTGCTACGATCAGTAACGAAAAAACGATGAAAAAGTCCTACGTGGAAATACTTGTAATACATTTAACATCATGACAGTGAATTTTGATATAATTTAACAATCCTGCATAAATAGGGACTATTAACAAATATCAACAATTTTATAATCTTATTTCATAATGTTAACAACTTCTATGTAAACATAAAATTAAAAAAGCCAATCAAAAATCTATTTTATAATGATATGTAATTCTAATTTTTTAACTCGGAGATTGACTTTATAATTGTATATGTTTGTTATTTTTTTATGTTTCGTTATTTTCAGCCATCCATTTTAATTTTCATGAGAGATAATCGGAAATTTGAAAAAATGAGTTTCTTACTAAAATAAGATAAGTTCTTATTAAGATATATATATTACAGAGTATTCTGTTTCGAACATTTATTATATTTTAGTGTCACAAATAAAAGAAAGCACAGAAATTTAAATATTATTTCTTGAAAATTAGATACTTAGTTAAAAAAAAATAAATGAGTTTCTTCTAATTAGCTTTAAACTGCGGCGATTCTTTTGTGCAATTAACCTACTTTCACTAAAAGCTGCAAAAACTTCTTTTCTTTTCTTTTATCATAACTTTATACAAATATTATTGATGCACATCAATTAAATTCTCTGTTATACGTAAATTTTTTTATCTGTAAATTAATTTTTTTAATAAATTTTTTTATCTGTAAATTAATTTTATCTGTAAATTTTATCTATAAATTTAAACGGTCTTAGACTATTTTAAAATTTTTAAAATTATAAATTAAAATTTAACTCCTTCAAGACAATCGTAATATACAACATAAAATCACGCAATTTTATCATTTTTCAAAAATTATATAAAATACAAAATATGTATATCATAAATTATATAGTTTTGTATAAAAATGCTTAGCTGTACATGAAAAGGTATCATATAAATAAAAAGTATATTTTTTGTCATAATATCTAATATGTCATAACATCATTAAAATATTTCTATAATATTGGTTCTGCCCTAAAATATTTTTCCACTATTTGTTTTATTTACTATTTTTTACTATCTGTTGAACCCTTTCTCCCTTTTTCTCTCGTTTCATCGAATGCTTGATCATCGATCTTTGTTTCTTCTATAGCTCCACCTTCGCTCAGGATTACAGCACATTTTGGGTCGGCGTGGAGTCGCCCAGAGTCACTGTTGACAAACAGTCTATCAGGGTATCGACTCTATCTACACCCATCACTACCTTCAGGACCACCACGCCACCCTACTATAGCCGCACCGTCAGTTATACGGTGAGTATTATATTTCCTGTCGTGCGCGCCGTCACCATTACAGGGTAAATGCACATGGTGGTATTACAGCGTGTTAAACGATGTAAGCAGCCTGTAAGTCTCGATAGGTGTGGCTTTGCGCATATTACTCATGGGATGCATGGCAGCCGACCCAGACGCTGAGTATAGAGGATTCTCATTAATCGCATTCGAAGAACTTACTTAGCTTGTGTTGTTA
Source organism: Cephalotes varians (assembly GCA_037157785.1). NCBI lineage: Eukaryota > Metazoa > Arthropoda > Insecta > Hymenoptera > Formicidae > Cephalotes > Cephalotes varians. The sequence continues at coordinate 401,031 of JANQDE010000074.1, forward strand.
CGGAATATTCCAAGATCTATCAAGATTTATCAACTTATTTATTCTCACTATTCTTTTTTCGCTATTTTTGATATCAATTGTTCCTCTATAAAAATATCGAGACATCTATAATTTTGGAATTGTTTGAAAATAAAAAATTTCTAACAAACCGTTCTAACAAACTTTCATAGAGAAAAATTAGATAAAAATATTAAAAATAATTTTTAATTAATATCAATTTAGTTAATTTTAATAATCAAATAACTTTAATTTCAATTCAAAGTTTAGTTATAAAAATTGTTAATATCGCAAATATTTTTTTATAAGAAAATATTAATAGAAAATTTATTGAAGCGCCTCTCAAATTAAAATTTGATTTTGAGTCATTTTGCATATAATAACCAGAGAAATTCTCAAAAGCATGCCGAATAAATTGGATTGGATTGGATTGGATCCTTTATTACGATTTTCGTATTATCAATGATAGTTAATACGTATTACATAAAAACTACTTGTTAATTTTACGTGAAAAAAACCTATTAAAATATTTAAAAGATAATAACTTGTTTTCAATGAATTATTTCGTTGTATTATGTTTGCATAGATTAAAATGGGCGTCGAATTAAAATACATTTCAATTCTCATTCGCATGAATTGGTTGTAATGATAATTCTAATTAATGAAAATTGTCAGCTAAGTATATTATATTCACAAGATAAATAATTATATCCACCATATTAATATTGAACGAAAAATAAACTCATAAATCTACATTTTACAGTTTCGCGAAATTCAAATTCAATTAAAATATGCTTATATTCTCATATCTACGCTCGATGAACATCACTTATAACGTAAAATCGATAATTAATTAACGTGCTATAAAATGTGAATATTAAAACAATTAAAACAATAAAAAGACGCATTAATCGATTCTATCGTTTTTTTCCGTTTTTATTAATTTATATAAGTAAAAATTTCAAAAGGTTCAATTAATGCGATAGAAAGTGTTTCTTCTTGTTAATTTCCGTTTTTCATATTATATACCTAATGCACGTCTATGCTATCGTAGAAAGTAAAAAATTCGAGAGGCGAATATACAGCGCGTGACGCACGGATGCATGAATTATGCATCTCTGTATACAGGCCCTTAACTACAACAAACGTATAACACGTGACCAATATTCTGGAATTTATACTTTATGTACTTTCACCATTCACTTCCGCGGCGTTCGCGATTTCGTGTCGCGGATTTTTTATGACTTGCTATTTGTACCACAAATCCTACGGATTTGATCTTTATCGCACATTCGAGGATCACCAAACGGAACAATCCAGGAATTATTGGATGTCGTTGATAAAACAAAGGGAATTTGAGAGAGAGAGAGAGAGAAAGAGAAAAAGAAAGTTGCATTTAAGCACTTAGTGCATTATATTTCCTAAATTCTTCTCTGTGTGGAATTTCTATAAACTACGTATCGCTTGTGTTTAGAATTCATTGCAGTTTTTTTTTAAATTATATTTTGCATTTTAATTCCAAAAATTATAGTTTGTTTTATTTTATAGAAAATAAAATAATAGATAAATATAAAAATAGGGTAAAGGCAGCGAATATGGAATAGGTTACTAATATGGAAT
>JANQDE010000074.1:405147-412561 GCA_037157785.1 Cephalotes varians
ATTTTATATTTATAATATCTAGATTTACAGAAATTAATATCGTTATTATTTCTTGTATCATGAGGATATTTATAAATTAAATCTTATAAATAAAATTTTATCAGATCTCTTAATTATATTTTTACATTATGTAGAGATATTTTATCTAGATAAGCCACTCTCCTTTGTGCTCGATAATCATTTATGGAATGGATTTATGGAATGCATATATGTCTTCTCGATCTTACGACAAGACTAATCCTTTGCGCAAATTTTTAATATTTGCATCGTTATCATAACTATGAACATAGTCCTACGTCATAGACAAATGTTAATGCAATGATAATTATCTTAATTTCATATTATACAATATCGTCACGTTTTGTTTGTGCCTGATAATACATAGCTCAATATTTTTTCTTATCAAAAGTTATATAAACATTGTTTATAATTACTGAGTATTTTTAACGTTTAAAAACGCAACTGGATGGTTTTACCAAATATATTTTTTACTATATGTAAATTACTTTATATTCATCTTGATTAAATGTTATAAATACTACACAAATTTTTATAAAATCGTAACATCTCGAATTATAAATTATTATGTAAAGAGCGCATAATTATCTCGATAAATGTTTAATACTTAAATAAATGTTATATAAATAATAATAAAGTCCTCTCTTAATTTTTAATTATTTAAATGAAAATAATAGAAACTTTAATTATTTTTTTCTCTATTTCATCTTTTTTTTACAATATATTTTCCAATTTTAATATAGTCTATATTTTCTCTCTAGATCTTGTTGTTTATCTTATATATTCAACGAGAGACTATTTCAAGATTTACTTTAAATAACCTTTCCTGTAGCTTGTTTAATGGTGAGAAAAAATGTCTTTCCTCCGATATATTGAAGTTAAATGTTTTCAAGATAATTAATACGTAAGCGACTCCCGTGTGTCTCTCGATGATCGACAAGTACCCGTGCGCTTCGCTCATTTTTATCCGTTGTGCCGTCGCACGATTTCGAATCAAACGACGAAAGAACGTTGCGCAATCTCCGCGTTGTTCCGCACGAGATATCTCGCGGATGGCATTCCCGTTTATAAATTCTCCACGTCATTCCCAGGTGTGTTCTCATTGCAGACGAAGGATGAGGAAGACCCGTTCTACACAGGATGCCACACCACGAAGAACTGCTTCGGCGCGCCCGCGGGCTGCATAAAAACCAAGGACTGCGTCGCCGCGGTGGCTGTGATCGTGCAGGGCGACGAATATCATTTCGAGATGCAGGCGCGGGAAGATGCCAAATACGTCGCTGTCGGCCTGTCGGACGATAAGAATATGGTAATTGCCAGACGCTGCGCTCGCAAGTATCTCGTGCAGCTTCTTCTCAAACTCTCGTGCAATTTAAACGGAAAGTTGCATAATCTCCAAAAGTATACTATATTAAGTGTGTGAAGTTACTTCTCGCTGCCGTTTTTCCACCGGATTTATCGGGATTTCTATTATCTTGCTGCAATATTTGTCTGCGTCTTTCTTCGACGTAAATTGCTTTTGGAAAAAAAAATTTACTAAAATTTGTGGATTTTGAGAACTATTATATTTTTTTCTTTGAGAGATATTACTTATAAAATAATTAAATCAGTCCACAATAAATATATATTTTAAATAATTAAATAATTTTAACGTGTAAATCGTATTTCAATTTTTAATTAATTAATTAATTAATGCACGTTTAAATAGTTGTGACGCAGATGCGATTGGATTTCTTTGTCACGCTGGCTGGTTTATTTAACATCATCAGACGTGTAATATTGACAATTAACGGTATTGTTGTCGAAATTAACGGTATTGTTGCGAGGTATTTGCAATTAATTACGCGCGCAATTTACGAGATCAACAATTAAATGGTAATAGTTAAGTTATAATATGCGAAATGGTACACAGGGTGAAGACAGCGTAGTCGAGTGCACGAACGAGAATGGTGAAATTGCATTACATACGTCTTGGAATTCCGGGAAGCATAATACGCGCTATAGGATGGTAAGTCTCTTTACTATGCCGCACCGCCCTCCGACATAGATGCACTGTTGTATTAATTAATTCACCCTGTGCTCTGTCACGCGCGGGCAACGAGTCTGGCCCATTAAATCCCAATTATTGTGCTAGCCATAGCTGGCGGTGTCGCTCCCACTACGATAATGCTGTAAATCTTTAAGCCCTACAAATAATTACAAAGCTCATGTAATGGGTATTTCCGCCACTCGCTATAAGCTCACTCATTAACAGTCCGACCTCAAATCTTACCGCGCATCATCCGTTGAAAATAGAATATTAAGAGACTAATATCTAATTTTACAGAATTTTAATTTGAGTCTAAAGTTTCCATGAAATTTAAATGATAAAAATTTATTAAATTTAAACGCTTAAAATTTATATCATCAAGTAGTTTAATCAATTTTCTCGCTAAGGCAGAATCGACTGCAACTTGATTGAAGATCTCTGCACAGTATAGCAATTCATTTTAGAATTATCGCGAATTATTCTGACTTCTCCAGATTCGCGTCTAATTGTTAATCTTGCTCTTCTTCGCGATTCGTCCACAGTCGGAAGGTGCGGTCGAGTTGGAAAGCGCCTCGATCAAAAATGACATGATATACTGCAAGTTTCGACGAGAGAAGCTTACCAACATTCAGGGACGTACGTATGACCTCGTCAACACTCCGTATCATCTCCTCATCGCCGCCGGCAAAGATCTGAGACGTACGTATAAGTCAAATATATTATATAATTTCAGTGTTATTGAAATAATAATTAATCTACTGGAAATTGTAATTATTGCTGATTACTAAATCAGAAAGACAAGTTTTACAATTTAATAATCGCAATAATGCCAGATTTATGACGTAACAATTTGCCGTCGCATTTTTTCAAATAGAGAGAGAAGAAATCTTGACGAGACTTCGCGAAATTCATTTTCCGTGTATTTTCGCCAAGAGCAAAATGTACAAGAACTTTACGACTTTCTCGTCGCAGGTTGCGATAACTGCAAATTTGATAACCTCCTTTTTACTCGAACAAACAGGAACATAAATGAAATGCGATTCAGGCAAATCCGAATTTATACTGGAATTCTTACTGGCGTGATTATTATTACATTGATTAAAAGTAACGTTATACAGCATACCTGTTAGATACGAGAAGTTTGCTTCTACTTTTTATGCGAATGATTTACGGATATCGCATTGCTTCCCTGCATTTTTTAGCAAATGGCATTGACTTCCACAATCTCGTCTATCTTGGGACCAGTACCTCAAAGAGATTATCTGACGTCGGGGAATGGACCGCAGCCACCGACCTGCTGATTCGTCTTCATGGTGCGCTTATGTTAGCATCGTGGCTCGGCACGGCTGCTATTGGGATGCTACTCGCGAGATATTACAGACAGACCTGGGTCAACTCCCAGTTGTGCGGAAAGGATCACTGGTTCGCTGTAAGTGCGGAGTTTTCAGGCAATAGCGTATTCCGTTTAATATTATTTCCCATATTTCAAAATGATGCTTGTCTATTTATTCCCGTTGAATGCGATTATAAAAAAATAAAAGTGTCATCACACAGAAAAAAAATTAGTTTTAACTTAAGATAGATGTTCTTATATATAAATAAGAATATTATAATCTTCTTAGGAAGATTTTAGTTTTGATTTGATTGAATTTATATTGAGTCAAGCAAAAGTAATGCTTGCTATATAAGAATATCTATCTTGATATAAAATTAATTTTTTTTCTGTTAATTGACATGCTGTTAATTAACAGTTAACTTTTATTTTTGTCTGATAAACTATCATTTATTAATTTTTTGCAATAATTTCGTAAATAAATTGTTTTTTAAAATAAATTCACATAAGCTTTTTAAATTTATTCTATGAGTGAATTTAGATTATTTTAAATTTCAATATAATATATTTATATAATTCAATATAATATATTTATATAAATGTATTTTTTTTATTTAGCACGCGCATTCGATTTTAATGACTATTTCGCTATTGTTAACGGTTATTAATTAAAAATCTCATCAGTTAGATTAATTTATTTCTATTAGAAAGGAAAAAGCTACTTTTATTTTAGATAAATTAAACAAATCGCAAATAAAATTTTTTAAAGTAATATAATTTATACACACTTTTTTATTATTTTCTTTATCATCTATAATTTTGATTATTAATTTCTTTACCATATATTTTGTTTACATAAAAATTTTACAATAATATTAAGTTATGCAAATAAACAATTATCATTTAATTTTCTTATTCCTATTACTACACACACACACACATGCACGCGCGCGCGCGCGCGCGCGCACGCACGCACGCACGCACGCACGCACGCACGCACGCACGCACGCACGCACACACACACACACACACACAAAGTTTTATTGCAATACTCTGCGTGGTATCATTAATTTTACATTCTTTATTTTATTTATATCATCGTTAACGAAATACTAGTACTCCTTAGTGTTCATATATATCATTAATGTTCAAATCACGCAAAAGGAAAGCGTCTCACGGCGCTTTTCTCGCGCGTCTTTCTTTGTAATAAAAGCCTATCAATTTTTCCCCAAGTGGCACAGGTTCTTTATGGTGCTCACGTGGTCGATGACGATCGCAGCCTTCGTGATAATATTCGTGGAATTAGGTACGTGGAGTTCTGCGACGATACACGCTTCGGTCGGCCTGGCGACCACAATTTTGTGCTTCATCCAACCTTTCATGGCAGCTATGAGACCACATCCTGGCGCACCACGAAGAGTCCTTTTCAATTGGGCTCATTGGTTCGTCGGTAACGTGGCAAAAATATGCGCTTGTAAGTTTATAAATATAGCAGTAAATAAACTGCATTTTCAATATTATATTCTTTGATATTACATTTACTATTAGGTACTTGAAGGAGTTTCTTCATAACTTTATATTTTTTATTTTTGTAGTTTTTTTATAGCTAAAAATTGTTATAGTAATAAATAAATAAAATCTTTTGTTCACTTTAATCTCATTGTTTGATATGATAGTAAAAGATATTTAATACTAATAAATCTTTTCAAATTTCTGTTGATATAATAGAATAAATAATAGAATAAATTAATATTTTATTAATTTCTCATAAAAATTTTAGTAATCGCGCTTTTCTTCGCGGTACGACTGAACAAGGCTAAACTTCCGGATTGGGTTGATTGGATCCTCACAGCATACGTGGTCTTCCATGTTCTAACTCATCTCATTCTCACAGTAAGGTTTTTTATTTGTCAAGTTCATGCGAATAATTCTGAAAATCTTAAAAAATTCGAGAGAAAATCACAAAAAAATGTAATCGAGCAATTTATTAATACAAATGATCATAATTTTAACACCAAATCTAAATCAACTAATACCAAACTTTTTAGAAATACTAACTTTAGATAACTTTGCATTTTTATGTAGAAAATGGAAATAGCATAAAAATTGAATTTTGCAATGTCTTGAGAAAGAATAAGTAATCTGATTTAGTGGAATTTGTGTCAATGTCGAATAATAATCACCGTTCGAGATTTAATTCCAACTTAAATGTAGTATTTGTGACACTTTTGCTTCTATTGCAGTTTCTTGGATGTGTCTCTGACAGACAAGCTAGTCAGAGAGTGAATTCATTCCCGATGAAAGACATGCATTCTCGTGGATCAATGGTGCATCCAGATGCGAGACGAGACGCTCCCGTAAGATTTTCTAAAATAAGAGTGACGTGATAAAGTTGTCTTCTAATGCGTGTCAATCCGCCATAAGACGTTAATAAAATTGACAATGAGACGTAGATGAAAGAAATACTAACAAGTTGCATTTTTTAATATATTTTTCATAAATATTATAAAAAGTCTAACAATCACAAAATTCTTTTATAACATAATAAGAAGTATATTCCAGGCATTAAAAGACAATTGGCCGATCGATATTTTATAATTGTACAAATGAAAAAATTACGCACATCTTTATAAATAAAATTACTCGAATAATTTTAAATCATTTTAAAGAATTTGATTTGTGTTGATTGAAATGAAATTAATAAGAAAATTCGAAAAACATTTGTTGTAGATAAATCTTGTCTCTCATGTGCAAATTTACGATAAATTGTACAAATTAAGCAGTTTACGATACTACATCGAAAACGATATCTCATTGAGAAATAATCCATTGCACAAACAAATATCAGTACGCAAACAAAGTCTCATTTTGAATATTTTCCCTACAGCACTCCGGTATGCGGAAGTTCATTTTCGGTGTGTACTTTGTGGTTATCGTTGTGTTCGTCGCAGTCCTCATAGTAATCACCGTGTTGGCACCCATCGAGGAAACGTGGGCCACCTTCACCAACACTATCTCGAATTACTAAGGCCTAATCAACGCCATGAAAATATTCGTCACCACTGCGATATTCGTGGCGGAAGATTCTGACCGGATGGGGAACGTCGCAGCCGTTGCAGTGACGATATATTCCCAGCGCGACTTTCTGTATGCAAATTAATACGAGAAACGTATAAATCCTATTCGTGTAAAGATGTAAATCGCGCCACGACAATGTGCGAAGTGAAGTTATCGCTGACAATTGTTTTTATACCCCTTTTCTAGATTTCTGTGGAAGAAATCAATCTCCATTTTGATTATGCATCGATATATCATAATTGAAGTACGTTTTTGTATATAACATTCTATATATAACATTCTTAATTTACTTGAAAGACGTTAAGTTTAATACTTATTCATAATTGCTTCATCATTATTAAACAAATTACGATTATACGCACACAGAATTTTTATTTTCTTACTGTTGATATCCTCATAAATTTGATTCTAACATTTTTTTTTGTAGAAAACTGTCATTGATCGAAATAATAGTTAAAGCGAAAATTGTATTTTTTAAGATCTTATCGTACAAAGATTACTTCTAGACATCAATTGTCTAATATTTCGTATCTTTTTATGAATAATGCAAATGTATACTATATCGTCTTTAGTGATAAGCATAATGATATTATTATACGTACTAAGTACATAATTATTGATACTTTTATGACGGACACATCGAAATCTGTCAAATGTTTGTACAATAATTATTGCAATATTAACATTCGTGATTTTTTAATACGATCGGAAAAATATAAGTCATTTACAAAGTTTTATAATAATTTTTAAATTTTTTACAAGAAACACAACTTGCCGACAATAATATAATCTTCGTTAATTTACGATTATACATGATGATAACATAACAAACATAAAAGTATTATCAATTTATTTCATAAAAACATTATAAACTTATAAATTCATCAATTTACGCTAATATATAATTATATTGATGTATATTAAGAAAAAAATGAAATTATTTTAAAGTCCAGACA
>JANQDE010000074.1:413296-467033 GCA_037157785.1 Cephalotes varians
TATATATATTTAATTGTTAGTTTTATTGACTGTTAAATATATACATATACATACGTATATACGGATTCTAGATACAATGGCCATAAGATGGATTATGATCAAGTTTATCATGTTCCGGAAGTGAATTGATGACCTAGCAATAATACAGTGTTCATGAAAAGCATATAACATAATGGAGTTGCAAAGTGTACAAAATTTAATCAGCATTTTATAATTGCTAGAAAAATTTGCGTTAGTAGCTTATTAGTACAGCTTATTAATACAGCTAAATTTATATTTTTAGATATTAATGTTAATCCTTTTTTAATAACAGCATTATGTATCGTAAAATACAAATGTATTTCTTATATATATAAATATAATACATATGTATATGTATTAAATAATACAATGTATTGTTATATCAAGTTCGAGTTATTATCACAGCACATACTCGCGGAATAAAATAAAGATAACATCGTTAAAGAAATAAATGTTCAATAATGAAATTAATAATACGCAACAAACTAAACTCGCAATAGATTTGCGTAGCAACCAAGAAAACGGAACCTTCTTCTCGCGTTGTTTATTTATTACCTCAGGGATATTTATTCGCTGCCTCAGAAATGATTGGATAGCAAAACTATGAGTTTTCTCGTTATTGATTTTTGGCGCCGATACAATGATACAATACCGCATACACCACAGAACCTTTTAGCTGTATCACAAATGCTGCAATGCAATGTTGCAAATACTTCCAAGAGAAGTAAAAAAAATTGCAAAATTTTAACAAAATGATAGCAATAACACTTATAAAATAAAAGTATTATCGTAAAAGTATTATAACAAAATAATTATAAAATATTGCATCACCAAGCGGTAAAGTAGGAAAATACTGTAAATGCAAATATATCAACGTTATTCTACAATAATGTTGTTAACAATATGACGCAATATACTAATAATTTAATCCGGCAGCATTATACGTGTCAGTCTCATAGAAAACGACTCATTTGGTCGATTCTATTATAGTTTCCGAGATATTCACTGTTTTGTAGGTTTCGGTCAGAATTATCGAAAAAAATTTTTTTCACGATTCGTATAAAGCAATCCGAAATGTAATTTTCAACTTGATTTTTCCAAAAATACGATGTTTGTTTCAATGTTCAATTTTTTTTTTTCGATCAATCTTGAAGCTGAAAGGTTACATTTCGGTAACATTTCAAATGATAGCTTATAGTCTCTAATCATCGAATCTAGTGCTAACTCCATTTCGATCAAATGGATCCTTTCCTATGAGACTGACACATCTGTGCTATATCCCTTTTCTGTCACAAGGAACAAATATATCGATAATTTAATAAACTGTTAAATGAAATCATTATCTTGTCGAGTGAATCCCGTTGTAAGATTTTCGCGAGAATTACCTCCTTCTTTATTATCCCCACGGGATCATCCGTTTATCGTCAGGATCCTGCAGAATAGGTCACCGGTTGAACACGATTAAGTATGAGGTGCTGCTGTTAACCGGATTATGTAGAACTTGAGTTTTCTAAAGTAATAAAGGGGAGCTGTACGGCAAACTGATGAAATTCATAGTGCTGTATACTCGGCGTTGCAAATAGACCAGACAACCGAAGAACATGATCGAGGTTAATTAATGCATGAAAATAAACATCTTTAAGCACATGATAAATTTGTTATTATCTTTGCGAAGTTTTTCCCAACGAGAACACAATATTGGTATCGATAATTTCTTAATTAATATGTAATTAATTTTCATTCTCATGTTATTTTTAAATTAATTTCTTGGCACACTAGTAGTTGTTAATATAAACGCAAATTTATTTTATTCTTAACTTTCTTCTAGCTATATTATTATTAATACATATAAATGCTTAATATTAGGATTCCAACATGCACGTATATAGTCTTATGTGACAACCTCAGGCTTTGTTAACATGCCAGATGAGTCTGACTATTATCAGAATATTATCACTGAATTATCCGTCATGGTCAGCTTGGTCCATAGCCAAAAATCAAAAATCGTAGTGCTAAATCAAAGCAAATTCTAACAGATAATAAATTCATTATCGATCGCTACATATGCAATACGAAACATTGAAATATAAATATCAGTATATTCTATTTTTTCCGTATACGGATGTACAAATTAAACTTTTATTTAAAAAAAAATTAATATATATACACACACACAATCGCTAAGCACACTTTGCTGAATTTATTTTTTCGTTAAATTCTATATTTATTTTGCTATTTAATCGTATAAGAGGCATTTTTTTCTGTTTGTTTTTATTGTAAATAACAAATATCAAAATAATAAATTAATAAACATGTGAGGAAAAAGCGAACTGTATATTGGAAAGGTAAAATTTATGACAACAAACGCTCTCGTTTTATTGATTTTTAGCTATAGACCAAGCTCATAACGGACAATTCAGTGATAACATTCCGATAATAGTCAGACTCACCTGGCATGTTAACCAACAAAGCCTGAGGCTGTCAAGTAGGATTGTATATACGCATATTCGGAACCCTAATATCAAGTATTTATATTTAATGATAATATAGCTAAAAGGAAGTTAAGAATAAAAATAGCGATAAAAAAGCTTTTTTCTTAAGTGTTTTATAATTATTATATAATAATTTATATGAAAGTAAGTGAGGGAGCGTAACTATGCTTATAATATTTTAAATAATTTTCGATGTAATATTACAATTTTTACTATATTTTTGCAGATATATTATGTTAAAAATTAATTATTAAATTAATAAAAATTTATATTTTACAACACAGACATGCAAAGATTTCTTTAATTTCTTCAATTATTTCTAATTAATAAAAAATGTTTTAACGTTTTAAAAAAACTAGTAATCGAATATATTCACAATTTCTATAATATTGTACATAATATTAGAAAGAACTAATTATGTTTTTTACAAATTATGTTTTTTGTACAGTGAATAAGGAAAATGAATATTTTATCATGAGCTTTCCTTTTTCTTATACGTATAAACGTATTTATTAAATTATATTATTTAATTCATAAAAGTTTTGTTAATATTATTTAATATAATATAATTTGATATAATAAACTTCAAAAAATTGTGTAACTTAGCCGGAGTGATAGACTAAAAGTATTATCTTCAAGTATTCTTTCTCATGAAAGGTTCAATGTATTATCGTAATATACTCATGAAAACAAAAATTGAAACCGCAGCAAGGTAATTAAATTCTAACCAATTTAATAAATATGGAGAGAAATACAGTTAGAAATTAGATCTTTAATTTTAATATAAATAAAATTTGAAAGCTAGTTTTTTTGTTCAATCGTTTTGACCTATTATACATACGTGCAACCGCTTATAGAATGTTCATGTTAGAAATTTGCGTGTCAAAATCATCTTATATATTTAAACTCCAAAATTGTTTTAAATCCGTAATTATAAGGTAAACTATTTCGTTAAAAAGTGATTAACATGTTTTTACTGCGCGTTTTAAATCTTTTGTTTTACATTGTTCTGCAGAGTTACCATTGAATTTTCAACCACTCTCTATCTATGGGCAATTGGGTATTCTTGTTGAATCCTCTCCATGTAATGGTCAATTTAACCCTTAACTGAAGTGGTGAAGACATCTCGCGTAACTGGAGCGCACGGGTTCATAGACCCGTATATTACTCATTTTCATAAAAGTATTAAATTTGCTAAAAATAAATTTATAAATTTATAGATTTACGCATGATTTAAAAGAACAAATAAAAGTATTTAAAAAATACCAAATATGTAAAAGATTAAAAATATCAAAAATTCCTGATAATTATTTTCAGAAGATCTCATTATAAACAAAAGGAAGAGAAAGAGAGAATCTTTAACATTAATAATAACAAAGAACTTTCAATTTTCCTTTTAAATTAGCACTGCTCCAATTAAATGTTAATAGTCACTGTCCATCAGAAGATTAAACTTGTATTAGATTACGCATTTAAAAATTAAAATTGCTTTAAAGAGATTAAAGATTATTTAATTATTTATTAAAAATTTTGTGTGTGTGTGTGTGTGATGACAAAGATTATAATTAAAATTGTTTTGGAGAGATTAAAAATTGTTCAAAAACAAGCTATTGATTAATATAATAATAGCTTGAGCTTAAAATTCAATTTTTGATTTTTAATCTCAATTATGAGATTAAAAACGTTTGATCAATCAAATCTCATTCTCTGAGATATGATCTCAATGTAATATCCATTTTTTAAATGCATTTTTTAATCTAATATAAAATTTACAATCCTAATTCTCTAAATCCTAGTATCTTCTCTTTTCACTTTCACGAAATAAGGGAAAATAATTTTGGTATTTGAGATACGCGGCAAACGCGACATACTTTATGTGCTAACTCCGCACCCTCGGCGCTACATCCCTGAGCCGGTCTCTCGCGCACCCTCGATCGGAAGGCACGCATTTCCAAGCGGAATGTTTTCAGGGGGTTAGTAACGCGGCGGCTCGGACAAAAAATGGCGACAGCCGATCGAAGGCGGTGGCGGTGGCGTTATGACGCATGCTGCGCGGCGGCGGCGGAGGTGACGGCGGAGGTGGTGGTGATGGTGGCGGCAGCAGCGGTGGTGGCGACGATGGCGGTGGTGGTGGCGGCGACGGCGGCGTCCCTCGGCGGCGCCACCGTCGAACTACCCCCGCAGTTCGATTGGAGACACCGGCCGGCATCGACGGCCGTCGCGACGCTCCGTGACGCGTGTGTGCGTTCGTTCGTGCAGCCTTCGTTCGCGTAGAAGTAAAGAAATAAAAAAAGAAGTATAAAGAGAAGAAAGATCCACCTGCGAGAGGAAGCCGCGTCGTGTGACAGGTACGGGGAAAACCGCTGAGTTTCCGCCGGCGCGACACGACGCGACGCGAGGTGACACGAAACGAGGGTTGACGGTGTGTCGACGAGGAGGTTGCGCCGCGAATCCTACGGGAAAATCGGGAATTCCGTGGCATCTCAGCGACGCTCGCGATCGCTCCGATTCGCGTCGAACGACGCGTAGTGGCCTTTTCCCGAAGGGCAACGTCGCGGAAGCGACGCTTTTTCTCTTATTGATTCAGCAGCCCTTCGGTTCGCGGCCCGCGGCGCGATCGCTCGATAAGCTGCGTGTCCGCACGCACGCATCGTATTTTCGGCGATGAGTCTCTCGCGCGCGCGAGACTTTAGCCGCTATCGTTCCAACATATACTTCTCACGTATCGTCCTCGACGGAGGATTCGTTTTTCTGCGAGAGCGTAGATTATTGCTTCTTTTGAGGTCGGTTGCTTGTTGCTCGCATGCCACGGACTAGTGCGTCAGACGGCTCCAATCTTGGAAGAACGAATTTCACGCTTAGCCGTGTAGATTATTCGGTAATTGTTGAAAGATGAGAGATGTTACGGTACCGAGCAGCATTAATATGTTAATGCGGAAAAATAACGTTTTAATTAAATATTCCATAAATTTTAATATTTAAGTATTAAGAAATTTTGTCCGATATGAATCAATTATTTATATTCGTGGAAAAGATCCTTAATACTCTTTTACAGAAATTTCCATAAATATAAACTGGATTAAAAAAAAAAAGATTTGTTTAGCACATCAATCAGCGTCATTTTTATTAACTATCACTGTTATCAATTTCAACGCGATTTTGTTAGCTGTTCTGAATAATCAACATTACAATCTTTACCGAAAATTAAGTATTACTTAATACAAATACGAATATTCATGCGAATTTTTATTGTTATAGACACGATTTTAATATTAAATAATACAAAACAGAAAATTTAGAATTTGTAAATGATTGAATATTTGCTTTAATCGAATTGTGACATGGAACGCCTTTAAGCCATGTATCGAATGACGTTGAATATCAGTTTGTTAAGGGTTAAAATCTGTTTGTTACCGAGTCGCCGGATAATAGCACAATAGTGCAACCTGATTCTCCCTTTGTCACATTGTATTTGTAGCAGCCCTGAATCGTATCGTGTGAAAAAAGCTTCCTCTGAAATTCTCTATGAGCTGTTGTGTAAATACTAAATTATTACAAGCTGCAATAAAGCTGCGAGCTGCTTCCATATTTCGCACATAATTATTGCACTTATGCAGTAAATGACAGTGTATTAATGTATTGTGAGACGTTAGGTAATAGTTTATACTTGATACTATAAATATGTATATAAATATATATATATATATATATATATATATATGTCACTATTTATTATAAATACAATTCTTAAAACATATGAAATATAAACGAAGAATCTTTCAAATAAAAATATATAATTAAAGAAAAACTGATAAAGTAGCAAGAGTAAAACAATAATTGATGTATTAATTCAATTTTTTAACGCATCTTATATTTAAGAAAATTCTAGATTGTAGTAAATAATCAGCATTGAATATCTTTTCTATGAAAACAAATATTAATTTATATCGGGAAAAACCGCTTTAATTATATTGATTACTATATTTAATTATTGTGATTATTGACTTTGTTATGTATATTATTCATATTTAAACTTATATTTAATATATTTAATTATATATGACATTAAACATTAGTTTATAGCAGAAAATTGTTAATTTAATTTTGCACATTTTGTAGTTTGTATAAAATCTATATATAAATCTGTCATCTAGCCAGCATATTAAATTATATATAAATTTACATTTGCTAATTTAACTTGTCATGATTTGTCTTACACAGATAAAGATACATACCACATATAGAGTAAATCAATAAATTTTCATCAATTAATAAATAAATTGTAATAACAAAAGCTCTCCCGAGAGAGGCAACCTATCCCGCAAAATATAATTTTAATGCATAAATGACAAATGTAATAATTAAGGATGATAAAAAACAAATAGAATTGCAATTATTTTTAAAGTACACAAAGAATTAAATTATATTGCTATGTTAAATACAAAGCATATAATATTTTGGATTTTGTTAAAAGAACAAGCGAGTTTTTTGCAAAAAATAAAAAACACTTATGTCAAAGTAAAAAACATTTTTGTGATTTGTTGAATTATTATTTTGAGTGAGATATTTTTTATATTATTTAAATTCATTTTCTATTACTCGCATGGAGAATTTTGCAAATAGTCGACTTAAAAATCAAGTATTTTCTAAATATTTATATTAATATTAGGTTGGTGCAAAAGTTCTTGCCGCTTTTTTGCAATTTTTTATTACAATAAAAAAATACAATATAAATTAATCGAAGTATTTTCTATCGTTTTCCTTTTTCTCTTCTTTCTGCAATTCTTCCACAACTGCAGAGCGATCGGATCATTCTTTGTTATTAATATCAAAATCATTGTTTTTAAACCAATTCGCACACGTTCTAATGGCTAATATTTTCATCACATGTCTCTCAAATGATTCTGTGTGCATCAGCAGCATTTTTCTTTTAGTGAAAACAAAAGGCAATAGCAAATATATTCTTTATCTCTATCATCTCTATCCGGCTTCAGTTTTAATTGTATTAAATGTAAAATTATGTTGACATCTACGGCTTGTTATGCATAAATGTTAATGCAGAGACGCACTTACATAAACATTTCTGCTTATAAAATCATACGGATATGATACAGATATCTATCTGCATCGGCAAGAATTTTTACACTGACCTGATATAAATAATATTATATAATATTATAAATATTTCTAATATTTCTAATTTCAATTATATGTTTGCGTAAAATTTGTTTTTATTTATTTTTACGTTTCACGTTATCTTTGCAAAGTAATCGATTCAATTGAACTGATTGAATAAGATTAGGAGATAAATCGCATTTTTTTCTCTGTCCAATTCTTTGAGGAATTAAACATTTCCTTATCACGGCCAGTCAAAAGAAGATTTGACGGTCGATTTCTGATTTCGCGGATTCAATAGTTAAAAAATCCAATTTCTCAAACGATACGTGAGAAGAACGTAAGATATGAATCGATATCCATAAGACATTGGAATGTAATGCGATGGATGTAAACCCGATACGTTTTACCCGCCGACTGCTACAGCTTACATCGCGCGACCCGGGGATGGAAATTTCGGCCACAAGGCTCTGCCAGGGTAATCTTATCTGCCGCAACTTCGTGACATCAGCCGGTGACTTAAG
The DNA here is from genome assembly GCA_037157785.1 of Cephalotes varians. Classification (NCBI taxonomy): domain Eukaryota; kingdom Metazoa; phylum Arthropoda; class Insecta; order Hymenoptera; family Formicidae; genus Cephalotes; species Cephalotes varians. The sequence continues at coordinate 421,449 of JANQDE010000074.1, forward strand.
CTGAAACGTCAACTATCGACTACGACAGTCGATATCGAGCTTTGCGTCTACCTCGAGCCTCGTCGAAATCTAAAAGCAGCGGATGTGATGTAGCTTGCCCGATATAATCGACAAACCGATTACTTAACTTCTTTTCCAATTTTATGAGCTTGCAATGATTTTTATGTGTTTATCTCTCTTCAAATTTTATTTTATTTCACTTATTTCGCAAGTTTCGAAAATAATACGCTCACAGAACAAAATAGATTTCTCTTTTTCTTTTAATTTTTTTTTTTTATTACAAGAGATCTTTTAGATAAAATGTCCTGAAATAGGAGAAGCATAAAAAATTAAAGCAGTGCACGAAGTGCACAGGAATAAGATTTTGGGAAATTTATTGCTTAAATTAACTACTTAGTCGACATAGTCGATGAAACGAGAGTTGCACACGATATTAACTTATCTCGTACATTGTTCTATACAACGAAGTCACGCGTGCTCCGACAATACTCCGAAAATTTAATTTTAACCACAGTATACGATTGACTTTTTTCTGCAGCTGCGTACCCAGACGTGGCGTCTTGCATATTCACGCAACGTTTCGCGTCTGGCGATACTAACGCTGCAACGGAAAAGTGTAATAAGCGAAAAACTAATTCTAATTCTAAGCTTCTCTTAATACTCGCGAGTTTGCGTTAATCCGACTGTTGCAGCAATTCACCTTGTATTTTCTGCCATGCAAACATTCTGCCGGACGTTCTCGGCGAGAGAATGGTTGCATCTCGGGAGTTCTCGCTGCAGGATGCACGATTATATCCTGTCCCTTCGCTCCGCGAATTTTGAAAAAAAAAAGGAAAAAAGAACGAGTTGGAGATAGAGACCGAGAGCGAGGCGAAAACAACCCCTTTGTGCGAGCCCGCGGGAAATATGCATGCCCGCATTGATATGCATACGGTGTCAAGTAAATTTGCATCGGGTATCGTGCGAAAATAGAGACCTATCATTTGCCATGATATAACGAGAATAGTAAACGCCGCGGATACTTTGTTACGTACACGTCATTTGCAACTGAATTGACCTCGACCTGTGTCAATTCATTTTTGCAGAACTATGAATGATATTCGTCATTACGATAGTTGGCTGAATTCATCTTTTGAACGACGCGCTATCATTATTAAAAGCTTTTATATTTTTTTAGTGACAGCTGCTTCTCTTTCTTTGTTTAATATTGAAATTTTGCATTGAATTTGATATTGCACGTTTAATCAGCAGCTATAATATTTTTCTAAATATTCCTATAAAAATTGTTTCTGTAACATTTTTGTAAATATAATATATAACTGCATTGTGTACAATTATTAAATAAAATATTTAAGACAATACCATCAATTTTAAATTTACAAAAATTATTTTGATAAAATGTATTCTTTTCTAAAATTTTCTGTTTTATTTATTAGCTCCTTAATTTATTTGGTCCACAGAGAATCAACTCGCATGATCGGTTGTCGCAACATTCACCGCGTTGTGACGAGTGTCTCGAACCGGTGCATCTCGAATCGCTTGGTGCTAGTAGTAGCGAGTAATTAGTGATTTGGCAGATTAGGAGAGAGAGTGTCTCGCGTGTGCCGCGTAGTGATCGACAGGATTCGCTGGAGCATGCGACAGTAAGGACTTATCGACCCCAGCGACGTGCATGTTTATCGCTGGACAATGGCTGGACTACGCTATGTTTGCCGGCTCTTCGTCATCCTGGGATACCTGTCGGTCGTTCTGGTACTCGCCCAGAACCCCGTGGAGGAGAAGACCACCTTCGAGGCTGCTTTCCAAGGTGAGCCGTTTTTATTTGTTCCTTCCTTAGATTTATAGACTCTTCCCGGTAACTACCGTTACGTAAATGGTTTGATATACCGATCTGACTTCTGTTTTACGGTCTTACTGCAAAAAGAATCTGCAGATCATCTCGTGGGCATGAGATTGATGCGTAACATCCTTAATCTGAAAAAGTTCTAAAACATGACCGCTTTGTTTTGACAATAAAATTCACGTTTATAAATAGAATAAAATTGATGCTCTGCTACTATAATATACATTTTACAATTAATAAGAGAAAGTCGCATCATAAATACTATATCGCATATCATACCATATTATATCACTTTATTTTAATACTCTTCTTAAATAAAAGCTAAAAATAAAATTTTAGAAATATAAATACAATCTAGAAAGTGATTTATACCGGATGATATAGCAGGTTTTTTATAATACTATTTCAAATTGTGCTTATCTCTTTGAGATAAACAAAAATGAGTGTCTGACAATATCTGAACTCTAAAACCCTGACATAGTAGGCAGTAATGCCTAAATTCCTGTTCTTTTTCTTTTACGGAGTAGTTATCTATACAAAATACCTACAAGTTTATGTGAGGATTTCTAGAATTCTTTCACTTCGATGTAAAACATTTTTTATTGATACGCATATTTTATGCTGTCTCATAAAACGCAAACACGCGAGATAGTATAAAGAATAGGTTAGATTACTCTCTTAATATCTATCTTAAGATCTATCTTAATATGAATTATAGATTTTTATGTCTTTAATCATCTAAACAGAGCACGTTTTTATCATGTTAATAAAGTGTAATTTTTAATTTTTGAAAAATAAAGTGATGTCCCTTTAGGAGACCTATATCAGTATAGGTGACTTTTCCCTATTAAATGTGTCTCGTGTAATAAAAGTTATTTATTTTACAACATAACGGTGAGATATATTTGCATCGCGAAAGAACTTTATGGAACTATTTAATGTCTATAAAATAACTCATATGTTACAGTTTTCTGTCTATAAAGTTCTTACTTCTATCGATTATTACAAATAATTCGATTTTTTAGTTTAGATAATTCTAAACTCCCTTTGGTCAATTCTATTTCATTTTAAAAGAATCATGTTGTCCGTTGTAGTTATATGTAGTTATATATTTAAAATTTACATTGCATCTTTGCGGTGACACAATACGTAAAATAATATCTGTTCTAGAAAGAACAAATTTTTTTGGATAGAAACGTATTTCTCTTCAAAATACATAAATTTCAGATATTTTTTTCGAGAAAAATATTGCACAATAGGAAATTATTAAACTTCCTGTATTGAAAATGAAAAGGTATATACAACGCGTTATACGTAACCAAACATTATAGAATTAAAAAATACACAGTAATCAAAGAAATTTTATGGGTTCAGTGTTAGCTAACAATGTGTTTGGAAACTTAATGTATAATAGAAATTAATTTTATAATGCGAATTGATTCTATAATATGACGTTAATAGGCTATCTTTACGGTAAAAAATATTTCGGAATTATTTAATATCAATGAAAATAATCCAAAAATTGTGCTTCTCATTCTTAACTTTAATATATAAAATCCTTCCGATGGTTATTTTTCATAAATACTGAATAGTTACTAAATAGATTTAAATTATTTGTCCTGATGCAATTTTTTTCATGTGTTAAAATAGTATAGACGCAATTATATTAAAAGGTAGAAAGATATACTAAGATATTTCCGAGCATATTATATAAAATCATTTTTTTCGGATTTCTTTGAATTCAATTATGTTCTAATAAAAATATTAAGAGACCACTAATTTTTAGTTATAGAATAATCTATAAAAAATTAAACATTTTGCGATTTAAATTTTTCTTGGGAAAACAGACAATTTTAAAATGAGAGAGAAAAGCCATGTTTTAAAAAATATAATTAATTTTTAAAATAATTATTTTATTTCCTCGAAAAAGTGACTTAAAAATCATTAATATAAAATTATTTTTTATGCCACAATCCAATAATTGGATTAATACAATATTACAAGAACATATAACATAAATATAAAAAAGATTGAAAAAATTTAACAAGTTTATACTTTAAGCTCACAAATTTAAAAAACATGTATTTCTTCTTTAAAGAGTTTATAACGGGTAAATTGACCTTAGATATATTCTAAGCATTTCAATCTCGAATAAAGATTTAAATAAAAAAAATTTCAATTAAGAGAGAATAAAAGAAGTTAGGTTCACATTTTATAGCGAGCAACAGTTTATGATTTTTTGTAGCCTGGGGCTTACAGAAGTTAAAAGTGATAATTCATCGTTTATATGGATCATAGATTTAGCTTTTTATTATTTTTTCTTACTTTATCGTTGTCTGTATCTTCAAGATAGACGTATCTTTTAATTAAAAAAAATCATTGTGAGATGGAAAAATTCATATACGTTATGTTTGTTTCCACTTTTTGATTAGCTTGAATTATCGACTTCAAAAGTGCCATTTTAAATAATTGAATTCGTTTTTAAAATACATTTCACATCGAAAATCTATATCCATTCGATAAAAAGTTAACGACAACGTCTCTCGATAACTCTCGATGTGAAAAGTTTGTACGCAGAATAAAAGGACCAGCGTTTTTCCGTTATTTCAAAAAAATTTCTGCAGGTTTACGCTCATTTGCGGCGCTGGTTATTCTTAATGAAGCGGATAATTTTTGAAAAATTACCTCGTGCTGGCTGAATTCCACCGAGCGACGAGCTGAAATTCGTGCAAGGGAGCGGATGAGAGACATGAAAAAAAAAAGGGTCGAGCCAGCGAAATATTTTGCGCCAGTCAGTGAAATATCTGTCGGTTGCCGACGCGACTGTATCCAGTTAATTGTAGCCTTCGTATCGATCCTCTCGAGAATGCAAGAGTGCCGTGGGATCGAGCCGCGCGATAATGTTCGCAATTCCCAAGCTGCCGTATGCAAACACTTTTGACCGCTCAATGTCGACCAGCTTTTGCTTTCGCAATATCCGTGTATTCGAATATTCCAAATATTTCGAAAATGTGGTAATGCCTTTTGACTATGTGCCAATATATATATGCGCCTATTTGTTAATCGGCCAAATCATAATAATGCTAATCGCGTTAGCACGGCGTACGTTTAATATGCTTGCGCTTTCAATTAGCGCGACTTGATGTCTGCTTTGTTGCACGCCGCAAATATTATCGCTTATTTTATCATAAATTGCAATAAATAGAAAATAAGGAGGGCAACGGTTAAGCACGATAAATCGCGATTACATTGTTATATTATATTATATTTAAAATAAGATGATCTACGGACTCGTTTAATATAAACCGCCCGAGCCTTTTACGAAGCTACGACGAAGGCATGTAATTAAAAGATTAATTAATTAATGTAAAACTTAGTGTGATTAATGATAAACGATAATCGAGATATGATCGCTTTGTGCAGGATGTACGATATATCAGTTGTGCAGGGAATTCTATGATATCGTGATGCGAAACATGTTGATTCGATAGTAAAAACAATGCTGTTGAACTACGCGCGTTAAATTGAATTATATGTGACCTATTGAAATGAACTGAATTCCAGCAAGGCCGACGTTACTCCGCGCGGAACTATTCGGCGGATTCGTGGCGGTCGCGCAAGTATTTATGCAACATTTACGATCGATTAATGCGCAGAGCCGCACGAGAATCGAATACACCAGTTCCCGCCAAAAGCCATTAGAGCTTTATATTTCCGCCATTTTCTCCGACCGACATTAGCCAGCATGCCGTATTGTCGTGAGCTCGCTCTCCACTTCGACTGCCAATATTCCAATGGCAATAACGCGAATAATGTCGACCGATTTTTCATCGCGAATGAATACGGGCGTGCCAATGCTATTGCATGAAACAAGATGACTTTCATTTATTTCTCATAGCAATCACGAAGCTCATTTCATACTAAATGAAATTGATTATGCATGAGTGAGCATATACTGTAACTGACCTCTCGATGCAAACTAGATTTAAAACGTAAATAGGCATAGGTATAAGTATGCGTATAATCTTGAATGTTAATTTACAACTATTTCAACTTTCTATTTCAACTTTGATTCCTCAGGTATTTCTGAATATCCAGTGAATTTAAAAAATTTTATTTTCAAATAAATAATGACTTAGAAATTAAAATTTTGTAACTTTAGAAAATTTTTCGATTGGATAATGTGAAAATTTAAAAGATAGAAACATTTTTTATCTTCGTACTTATTATTTATTAAAGAAAAATAGAATTAGAAATTTGTCTGTTGTTAAAAAATAATTAATATAAATTCTCGTTTAATTATTGAAATCTCTATAGCAAAGGCAAGAATTGTGACTATTTAATTATCGTTAAACATTTTACATTTAGAAACTTCATACAATTTAAATAAAGCTATTAATGAGTTCTCAAGGAAAACAGTCCGTGTTTATCATGCAAATTTACTATAATATAAATTATTAAATATTCTAAACTTACATACGGGGCAAATATCTAATAGCTCTAATAACTTGCATAACACAGAACTAATAGGTATTTACACCGCAAAATGTTATAACTGCGTTTTCATCCACAGTCGTTAAAAAAAGTTCGCGTACATTTTACATGGATATTCGTGCATGATTTCCCACGTGTAGCCGTCATTCTCAGAAAGCTCGCCCCGCCATTTGCTCGCGCCTAAAGGGCATCAAACGCCTACGATATTAATCGCTTGCTATCCATTAGCAAATGGGCCCTGCACGCGGGTTTCACTCGCGCAGAGGGAGCGTGCACGCGAATCATTAACATTAACACACCCTTTTGCGTTACTGATGCAATTCTCTACGTGTAAACTGTTTCGCGCGTGCTATTGTTCCGGGACATTAAAGTCATACCGGCGCATATTTAAGTGCGCGATGTCGATTAAAAGTGCGCGTGAGCGAGCGCGCGCGATGAGAAAGCGATAGACAATAAGCGGGCCAATTTTCTCGTAACTCGAAGATTGGCCGATTAAAAAGCGATCCGTGCTCCCGACAACTGACGGCGATTAAAGCTTCAGAGAGAATAATCGAACTTTACGTCAGACGGAAAATTGTGCGACCACGAATAGTAGCTTATTAAAATTTATGTAACTTTCAACGACATTTTTAGGACATAGGATAAAGAATAAACGTCGTATATAATATAAACAAATCTGTTAGTTATGAAATAAACATATAAAATATCGTTCTTGAAGTAATATTTCGTTGCATTGTGTATTTATGTGACAAATTTCTACAATGAATTACTATCACGCTATTTTCTTCGTTGCTAACTGTTGAAAATATTAATAATAAATATTTATAATTAATAAATATTTTAATATTCGTAATCTTGAATATTAATTGTTATCAAATTTTAATTATTTTTATTTATTAACCATAAATGTAATGTGTATCGCGCGGATTTATTCGTTTACTATTCAATAATTCTGTCGCGGAAGAGAATGCGCTAAAATCCTTTGTCAACTGTATCTATCGATTGGTAATACATTTATACATACATTGATAAATTATGGAATATACCGCTGTCCAACATACTCATCTTATCTGTTTATGTTTTGAAAATGTCAATTATCAATTTATCCGATTAACAGAGACAATTCTATTGCTCCATTTGAGAATAATTCACATTGCAAGCTACAATAATTTTCAATTCAACATTTTCTTTTATCAGATAAATTGTTTAGATAACATTTTATATCTTTATAATTGTTTTTAAATTACGAAAAAAGTACTTTGCACATTCAAAAATCAATTGCCGCTTATTTATAAAATAGAAATATGTGAAAAACAGACAATTTTTATTCCATATGTAAATTCACGTTTTGTTACACTTAATTTTTCTTTTCATATTATTTTATTGAATGATATAATATTACGATTAATATAGAAAAGAGAAAGAGAAGTCGATAAACGTATAATTTATTATTTAAAATGTATCATTCGACTAGATTTAAATAACTCATTCGTTGAGAGACTGATGATATTGTTTATCGGTATTATATGACATCGCCTTTTTATTTTTTCTAGCTATTCATTTTGTAATTCCCAGTCACGCATATTGGTTGATCAACACGTGACATAAACACTTGATTCACATATATCCGAGGAGAATAAAAAATAAAACGATAAATATCAATGAATAAGATAGAAAACATGGGGAAAAATATTTTTGAACGAAAATTTTGAACGAAATTTTGATCTTTAAGTATCTGAATAGGTGTTTTTTTGTTTCAGCTAACCATTTAATGATAAATGTATTTACTGTTATAATGATTAGTATACTTAGAATATATATATATATATATATATATATATATATATATATACTGATTATCGATCATATCTGTCTGCAAGTGTTAGAATATTGGCGTACGGACGATTATACATGTCGTGGCATTGCAGGCAATATAGTAACGTCGCTTTGCGTTGCGTCGCATCGCATCGCATCGCATCGCATCGCGTCGAGTCGCGTCGCCTCGAATCAAACCAAGATCCACATTGTACTTAAGACCATACAGCATAGTTTGCGTAGCTCCGTATGTATAGCGCGCAGTAGAATCATAGCCTGCATATATCAGGGTGCACATGTGCCATGCAATCGGTTCATTCGCCCTTCATAAGGGGATGCAAACATGAATTCTGCATTAAGGAGAGGACACAGTCTAAACTGGTTCATTTTATCTCGATATTTGAGTATCCGATATTTGGATAAAGCAAAATATCACTTTTATTCGAGTATTTACGTAAATATAAACAGATGAAGGGTAGAAAGATATCCTTTATGGTTAATCTCGAGTTTTTTGCTTTAACTCGAGTTGCTAAAATGCTAATTGATATTATTGATAAAACTTAAAAACCTTTTGAGTAACATAATAAAAGAGTAAAACAGTCGCTATGTAGTCGCTGTTATAAAATATGAAATATCTATTTTATATCTGTATTTGTCCTCTCGTATGTCATTATCCGTTATTTAATTTCATGATTGCGAATTATCTGCAACTATTTCCCTCTGTTTCCTTTCCCTCTGTGTCAACATTCATATACGCTTTATCTACACATTGCTTATGCTTTGAATTCCGCGTTTCACGTGAAAATGTATTCGGGTAATGAGAATTTGAGTATTCCCCGAAAGTCGAGTAATTACCCGGATGCGCGATGTATCCGGGTAACCGGATATCAATATCTCGAGTTTAAACTCATTGCTCCTCCGCCAAAAGTGAAACTGAAGCGCCCTTAGTAGAGTATATATACGAGTTCTAATTCAGGAGCTCCGAGAGAGGTACGGGGCAGATGGGTTCCCCGGGGCGAAAGGCATGATATCACGAGGGGGGGACTGATATCCTTTTTTAGCGATAACCTTTTTTATCAGTACTTAACGATAACTTTTTTTATCAGTGCCGAATCACTAACGTTAAAATAAACAATAGTGTTTCTGGCTGATTTTGAAAATTGAGAAGATGGGAATAATGTTAAAATAATGATAACGGAGCCTTAGGAATGTATGACTAATGGCGTTCTTTTATATTGAACATGTCGCAACATGTATCTGTTTGAGAGAGTCTTGAAAAGAGGGGGTTTAAAATATGGAGGACATACCAAATAAAAAAGAGCGCTAACAACGTTACCCTATTACAAATATCAAAGAAGCTAAATGTCTTGCAGTATAAACTGCGGTGGATCTTGGTGCCCAATTATAATTCGTGAATCTTTTACATCTCCCGCTCATGCGAACTGCGCGCCGCAATTCGTCGGATTTAAAACACAGCGCATAAAGCCGAAACAATCAACTCACATATTAAATTGATAAACAATTTAATAATTTTTAACTAACAAACATTTATTATATCCCCCCCTCCCGAAATCCTGTAAAGAAATTATTGCGAAAAATAACACCTCAGCCGAGTTCGAATCCCGGCTCAAAAGAGCCGAGGTTCAAAAGAGTTGAGTTAGAACACGTGTATATACTCTATTGCCCTTTAAATGTAATTCTCGCAAGAGAATATTGCGCAATAGAAAATTATTAAAACAGGAAATAGAGAGAGACAGAGATAAGGAAGTATACATGTACAAAAAAAACCATTATAAGATCTCGTATGATCGGTAGAAGGTCGATTATATAAAATTAACAAATAAATAATAATATTAAAAACAAATTTGGAAATACAGCTTCGAAGCTGACTATTATGACGCATGGGTATTTAAACAGCCGGCAAAATAAAATTTCATCACGTTCTACGGAACATCGCGCGACATCGGTTTTATTACGCGGCCGGTGCATCGACAAGTCAAATGCAATGCGATGTATATTTCCCGGTAGCGTATTGCCATAAAAATAATGCCGGTTTTTCCCACACGGCCAGTTTTTCGTAAAGAGTATACACGACCGAGCCGGATATTGGAATTTTCAATGTCCCGTGCTGCAGCAGGGGGTGAGTAACTATGGAAGAACGTAATGCATCGAGGTGCAACGAGCCGCGTGATTCATCGCAGAACGTAGCGCGATGCAAGTTCGGCATGCGTTGTTGCACATTCAACAGCGGATTTCGCTTCTTCCAGTATTATTCCAGCTCGCGTTATGTTTTATTAATCGTTTTCGTTATGCAAACGCCTAATTTTACGTCCGCCAATTCCGCTTTTTTACGCTCTTTTGCATCTTTTTCTGTAACACGTACTATATTTGATTACTATATTTGAGACATCCGTGAGATCCTATATGTTCATTCATCCATTATGTAAATGAGAGATTCTGTATATGTATAAACTCTAGTGTAATATCGGCATACGAGCATACGATAAACACATTTGTTTGCTATTCAATTAGGGCTTCTATCTCGACGTAGTAAACATGTAAGAAGCTATTAAAAAAAATTTAAGGTTGCTTTGAATATAAGATCGTTATAAAATATTTGCTTTGCTCGTTTTATAGTGCTCTCTAAAATATATGAGAAGTTTTATATTACGAGGAAAATATTTGTCATAAGAAAAACAAGTCATTCTGTGTAAAACAATCGCTATTGGTATTATTAAATTATGTCTGCGTCATTAAATTTCACTCACAGATTAATAGTGTAATTGGATTTCATATTATCAATCATATTGTAGAAAAGAACGTAATATCTGTGGAAATAAAAATTTATACTATTGCGTACTCACGTAAAGCACGTGATTTTCTATTTGTATATTAAATGATGGCCATGTTGGCTGAATAAAGGCTTGAAATATGCTCATCAAAATTAAAAATTAGAAATACGATCCAATTGATTAAAACATTTTTATAAACAGAGCAATAATACAGAAATATTTTAATTGTACGTATCATTATACAGTCGGCTGATTTTATATAAGGTTCACTTAGCAAGCACTTTCGTTAAACTAAAATTAAGTGTAAAATATACGCATTAGGTATGTATATGTGCAAATTGAAAAGTCCGCAAATTGAATTGGCTTTATTTTCATTCGCAATGCCTGTCCGAAAGATGAGCTCGCTTAAAATAAAAGCGCCATGAAATTTTACTGCATTCAATGTAATGTACTTTTTTATTGAATCTTTATTGCTCTTTCTCTCTCTCTCTCTCTCTCTCTGTTCCCATTCCATCCATGCTTTATGTTAAAACATTTTGCAATGTCGCTGTTTTGACTATTTCACGAAATCGTCGGGAAATATGTCATTATTATGCATATTTAATGTTAACGTTACTAAAATGAAATCGTCGTTTACAGTTCTCTTTTCACAATTGCATATTACGATTTAGTACTATTTTTAAATATTATTCGTGAATATTATACGACATCTTTATCATTGTTATTCTTTAACACATTAAATTATTAGTTTTAAACATCGAAGCAAATTATTCTGTTGTTATTATTATTATTATTTATTATTATTCATTATCATCTTTAAAACATATAATTTTTTTGGAATTATTAAATTATTTAATTATTTTGGAATTATTAAAATTATTACTTTATAGGAATAATAATAAAATAAATTTTATTAAACAAAATATTTCACAATCACCAATTTAATATTTTAGTAGCGTGTACAAGATGTGTGTATAAGATTAATTCGAATAAAAAAATCTTTATTGATAATGTGGAAGCCACAAATTTTTGAATTACAAGGTGATTAAACTTGATCAATGTCATATCGCACAATTATTGATTCTTATAGTTCAAATAACATCATATTTAAGAGTTTAGTCTTTACCTTTTAATTTCTTATATGCAGATACTACGTGCACTATTCAATTAAAATATTGTTTTCAATGAATCTGTGAAACGTTATATTTATTTATAATATTTTTAATTTTTAATTTTTAACTATTCAAATTTATTGTATGTATAACATAATTCTCACGGATCCATTACTTCAAATTAAAATACAAAATTTGTGTATTTTATAGTGAATAATTTAACACGCACTGATACACCGTACAATAGCAGAATTACAACGACACAATAACATACTCTATATTTATTTGTAAAATACAAATATTTTTACTACTTACTTACTAACAGGAAGTTTAAAATAATTAATTTTTAAAAACAGCTTATATAATAGTGTTATAGAAATAATTCAGAAATGTAATAAAATAATAATTTACAATTCTCATACTCTGTTATTTCGATTTCTGCCTGATAAAAAATTAAGCGAAATATCTATTTTTCTATTTTTTTTTTATTAAATAGTTGTCACTGCGATAAGTTTATGAATAACGTGTGTATTTTTCAATTTTGCTTTTTCAACGAATATCGCATTGTAATGTATTATGCGTAGTGATTCGGTGCATCCATATAAAGGACTGCCAGTGTATGCAACGGTGAAACTGATTAATTTATTGCTAGTCGTAAAACATTGCGTTGCAACGTCAGTTACATGACGTAAAACGTCAGCACTGAAATTTTTAATCGTATTGGACGATTGCACTGAACGAATGTTAATTGTTGAATTGTTTTTACATGCGACTTGCTAAATAAATGTACTTTAATAACTGTTCGTATATTTATAAATATATTAAATATAAACGAAATGAGAGAGAGAGAGAGAGAGAGAGAGAGAGAGAGAGAGAACGATCATATAAAAGTATTAAAATATTGCAAAATTTAATATTTTAAATTTTGCGATAAATATCATTGCACTAAGATTTGTTATTATTTTTGACATTTCAATTATGTCATAAGTCGCATTTATAATGTTTTGAAAAAATTTTTATGTCATACAAGATTTAATTCTTTATGTTATCCAGTATAATAAAAAATTAATTATCACGCTGTTATCCGAGTCATATACGCCTGTCACGATTTAATACTCTACTATATTTTTTGTAATTTGTTGTTACGACACCGCGATGTTAGATTAAATAACAAATAAAATTGTGACGGAGGAAATACGGATACGCGACAGAGTTTTACGTTGCGAATGGCATTTAGTTACCTGCTTGTCGCAACATAATACTCTTTTCTCATCACGAATTTCATACTTCTCTTTACGCTTCTGTATTATTATAATGTGTTGATAAAAAAATGTATCTAAATAAAGCAACTAATAAAATATTACGCAGCGCAGTAATCCGCAGTAATTTTATCTTACAATTTGTGAAATATCAAAAGGCCAACAGTATAATTAGTACATAGTCTTTTATTTTTTTTCCTTATATATATATATATATATAGAAAGAGAGGGGGAGAGAGAGAGAGAGAGAGAGAGAGAGAGAGAGAGAGAGAGAGAGAGAAATTTTCGTTTGTCGTGAAAGATTTGTAAGAATGATCGATTGCAGAGAAACGGACCATATCTTATGTGAAAAATATAAAGAATATGAAAGATTTCTGTTGAAAAATTACGTAAAAAAAAAAGTAACATCGTTTTGATTGTCATTCGACTGGCAATTACCTCTATATGGATGCAATGATTAGCTTGTCTCAGAGTCAACTAATGGAATAAAAATCATCTCTTTGTTTTCGCGAAAATTTGTAAGGGAAATGTTAGATACGAATTTTTTATCACAAATCGATTTTAGATCTGAAATTACGTAACTATAGTAAGAACTCGTCTGATAGCGTATGTTCCAAGCTATTTTTGCAAGGGGAAGAAAGATCGATTATATAGATATATTTAGTTATGTGCATATATATTTCAAAATTTTTGTTAGATAAATTTATTATTTGTATATGGATTATACGATATTCTACAGATAAAAACGAAAGTGCAAGTACACGCAAGACTACGTCTAGAATTTTTATACGGATCGATCTTACGGAATACGTTCAAAGATAGTGTTGTGTAAATACGCTATTAGGGGTGGGAACGAAGAACACGCGAACAGTTGCGTTTGCAACTCATCGCTGCCGTCTATTCCGATGTTTCTCCCTTTGTTCGCCACTTCGCGCCACCCCGAATTCCCTCGGCACGCATAACTTACTCACGTCCCCGTTTTCCCTACCGTGTTTCAGGAAGATGCGGGCACGGATCGCCCTGCGAACAGCTCTGCTACGAACTTCACGATGGCATGTACGAGTGCGACTGCAGGGACGGCTACATACTTCATAAAAATGGATACAGTTGCGCCGGTGAGTGTGACTCGATTCGATCCTTATCCCGCTTTGCAATTCGCATTCATGACGGGCGACATCTTTGATTTCCCTAATAAAATTTTGCGCTATGCCGGCAAAACTTTTTGATGCAAAGCCCGTATTGTTTCCGAAGCGCCTCTTCCGCCTGCCGCTTCTGTTTTGAATCTCTCGCTTGATTCCAGAAGAGTTTTATTGCAGGAGTATCCTTCAAACGTGGATTGTTATTATCTCTAAACTGCTGGTAATATTTTTTGATAACATCATTGCAGTTTTACCATTGCAGGTTGGAAAATCATCGAAAATTCGAAACTTTTAAAAATATGTTTCGAGAATTTTTATAGTTTTTTTAATTTGTGATTATCTCTCTCTTACTCTATGGAACATAATTCAAGGCTTTATAGAGCTGGCTCTGTTTTTTATGAAATTATTTGTGTGATCAGATTTTTTCTCCAGATAATTTTCAAATAATCTAGATAATTTTTCTCTAGATAATATTTTTCACTTATTTCTTGCAATATCTGAATTAAATTTTTTGAGAATATTTTTCTTTTGCTTTAATTTTTACGTTTTATTGTATGTACGTTTTATTGTATGAACTGTATTACGTTATAGGCTTAAAGTTTTTTTTTCTCAATGCAGTCGTATAGAAATGATAGAAAGTAAAGGAAATAGGATGAATTTCAGCTAATTTCTATTACATTTGAAATAAATTAGTTTTTGTATATCATTATTCGCAACCGATTGCATAAATGGATAAAATATATTTTTCTTTTTTATTATTTTGTATGAATAAATACAAAATAATTGAGTCTATATGTATCCATTTCCAAGTTGGTTCTTATCTCTGATAATTAATTAAGATTCTAGCTGTTCATTAATCTGCGAATCTGCAAATTTGCGAGAAAAGAATCTTCAACATATTTTCTAATTTATATAATTTGTTCTGTCGGGCATATACATGATGGCACATGAGAAAATTAATTTACTTTGAAGAAAAAATTTAATATAATTTCTTTTGACATCATAATCCAACATGTTATTAGGAAAAACATGCGTGTTTTCAAGTCAAATTAAAATTTCAAATCAAATTATTCTTGTACAAAGGAAGAAAGAAAATTTTCAGTTATTCAATCATTCAAAAATAAAGAAAAAAATTAAATAGATATCATTTTTTATTAATATTTTCAATTATTTCGTAAATGTAATAATGTAATTTGTATTATGTGTAAAATTTATTTATCATGCCATCGAAAAATTACGAGGTAAAAAGCTCGCGCACTGGTTGCAAATTTATCTCAACAATCTCAAGTTCAAGCTGTTTACAGGACCGTGCCCATATTAAAGGTAATATCTCATTTCGCGTAGAATTGCGCGGAATACATTTCGCGTCGGGCTTATGAAACACGAAGAGAAGGCATTCTGAAAGAAAAATACGAGAAAATTATCCATAAATCGTAAAGAATTTTGGGAACAGTTATGATTTATCGTTAGATTTTAATCTTATGTTATTCTATCTTATCTTATTATGTAAGAATTTTTATGTGTCATAACAAAAATGTTTCAAACTAAGCGTTCTCATAAGTATAACACGCATAATCGATGTGTAGCATCCACGCAAAATAAATTGCATATAAGATCATTTTAAAAGATTTTAACATGTACAAAAGTTGTTTGCTTTTCTTGTAGTTTTAGTTTATTTCTTGTTTTATGTTATTTTTGCGTATTTTTGCTTTAAATACCATTATATTTAAAAGAATATAAAATATTAAAATAATTCATGCTTTTTAATTTTGTGTGTGTGTATTCGTACTTTTTAATCACATATCTGCGGCGTCGGACTAATATAAAGAGTATATATACATTACTCGGTGCAACTGTTGCAACAAAATTACGCGATTCCGTTTACCCAATAGACGTTTTTCTCACGAGCGAACGCGACAGGAAATTTGGTGGGAAGTTCGCCGACGATCGCCTCCATTAATTGCTTTCCGATTGATTGTTCGCGGAATTCCATTATTACAGTCTGTCCACGATTGGAATGCTTATCTCAGTACACTCGTGACCAAAGTTTTCTTCTATTATTCACATCAATCGGTCCTTCTTGTAAGAATTAAAAAAAATACAGCTTTTAAAACATACTACATTTTGATTTATCGTCTGTTATTTTTAAGAGGAGGATTTGCATAGATCGAAATAAACGAAGAAAAATTATATGAGTACAACCTTGCAAAATTATAACGATTGAAAATGGAACGCGAGAAAGAATCGCAAAAAAGAAATTACGTTACTTGTAACACGTTTATTCGACTTATCACGTTACGCGAAACATAACTCGCGGTTAATGAATGATAACGGCTTTAATCGACGTTTTTTTAATAGAGAATATTGTACAATTAATGCAACTCGAAAAAAACTTGTGCTCGTTTCGATCTTCTGAAACATTCATTATTAAATAAAAAGTGTGTTTAAATTCTGCTATATTTTATATGCGATTAAAACATAAATTTGTTCTTTGTTTTATTTTAACTATCAAACGCAAATCATTATAAATTTAAATGTTATTATTAATTTTATTACACATATCTATTAAGAACATCTCATCGGATAACACAATAAATTCAATTCGTTGAATTTTTGCGCGATTTCCTCTATCCGTTGTTCGCTGAATCTAATCGTACTATCTAACTAACATGAATGTTACATCCTTGTTTCTCTCTGGTTCTCTCCGGTTCTCTTTCTCTTTCGGATTTAATTTCGCGGCTGGTAAAACTTCAACATCTTTTATTTCTACTTCGTCCAACTCTTGCGCGTTGAATCTGATGATACCGTCATTGTGAATACTTTCTCTTCCACTGTCACGAATTCAAATTCGATCCGCTGTCTTGCGCTAATTGCTTCCCTCAATACGGCAGAGTCTGTGAATTTGATTCTCATATTGATTCTACTTTTGATTCCGATTCTCAATTGGTGACCTCCGCCTGTGGTAAATCGGATAAGTCGATTTCTTTTTGTTTCTCACTTCAGATCTCTCCTCTGGGATTCCTGGAATGATAGAATCTCAACAGCTTCCATCTCTACAGATTCGATAATTTTGATTACTCAGACTTCATTATCAACTTTAATGTCTAATTTGGCAAGCTTTTGCACGAATTTATCTAGCTCTTTTTCATTGAATGGGACGGTAACATTAACATGGACATTGCCTTTCGTGTTGCCACCTTTGGCATGTACTCAAATTTCTTCATATTGTGGTAATTTTTTTGCTTTAGTTCTTTCCGTAGTGCTATACATTTTGCGAATTTGATTGTACAAATTTTTAACTTTGCAAGAGTTTTACCGGAAACTAGTTAGGTCGATTTCTTGAGACTTACTTCGGCATTTCTGTGAATTTCGGTAATCTTGCTAATAACTTTTGCTAAATCGGCATCTTGACGATTTGCTCCGTCAACGACTTTGCGAGAATAGTTACCTACGAGACTACCTATTTGAGGCTTAATTGGACATCTTGCAATTAAAGGTCTATTTTACTTAGTCTTTGTTTTACCTTAGTTTTTACTTTGGTTTTTCACACACATATACACACACACACACACACACATTTTGTATTAATTAATATTTTTCTACTATATCCTACGTAAAATATTCCATTTATAGCAGGCAATTAAAATATTAAAATTCAACGTTAAATATAAAATGAAATTTTATGATATTGATAATTTTATTGCAAAAAGATATTAGATATTTCTTTTAATAAAAAATGAAAAAATTATTGTATTCTGATAAAAATTGTCAACAATAATTAATTTCAATTGTATTTGTGTTGTGTATATTATAGTGATTTTTCGTCTTTGAGCGGCAAGTTCGCCACTATACGCAGTGGCCAAGAATACCACAAACTTTATTTTATAGTCCGCAAATGATCAACCATTTTCTCGTGTTAAATACAATAAGCGATCACAAAGAAATAATTATAGAATTATAGAATAGTTAAAAAATTATCCAATTATAAATTATCCATTAAGTTTACTGTCTAATGTTATTATTTAGATATTATTGATGTACTCTACAAATAATGAAGAAAATACTTAAATAAATTTAAATAAATAAATGATGATATGATAGTAAGTAGTCTCTCTCACGAAATATATTCATTAAACCAGTGATGCGATCTTTTTTGATAGTCATTTTCAGAGAACCATTTTCAGCAATAAGTAAAATCTTGCGGGTCGCAAAAAATGTTTTCGTTTGCATAAAATAGAAAATATGATTTTATATTTACGGCTATAAGCTGAAAAAAAATTCACAAAGCTGCAGGTTGCGCATCACTGCATTAAACTATTTTATAAATAATGAAATTATTTAGAATCGATAAGTAACTTCTAATTGCTTATCAGATTATCCGTTGAAAGCGTGCTGAAAGCGTTGAAAAATAAATACTGAATGATTGACGATTAGTTCCCTCCTTTTCTTTTCTTCCTCACTCTTTTCTTTCTTCTCTTCTTTTCCCCTTTTTCCCTTTCTCCTTCTTTCTGTCTATTTCTCTCTTTCTTTCTCATAATTATAAAATATACATCTATTATTAAAACATATATTTCGTCTATTAAAAAATACGCGAATAGAATAATTGTTACCAAAAAGTGGTTACAAACGAATATGTTTAAAAAATGAAATGTATGCTCTATTGTACCAAAGTTTGTTACATATGCGAATACAAATAAACATATTCGCATATTTTAATTATAAACATTTATGCAATTAAATATAAATGTTGTCATTAAATATAGATATTTATGCAATTAACAAAAAATAAAATATTTTTATAAATTTGCGCATAGATCAAGATAATATAAATAATTTAAAAATTAATTTTGATGACAGAATCTACTCTCTGAAAATGATTTCTTGTAAGAAGTCAAAAATTGAAGAATAAAATATATTTTGTGTTTACATTATTAAAATAATATTAAATCATGATTTTTCATCTTTTTCATTTTCTTTTATTTTCTGTCTTTTATCATTTTTATTTTTTTCTAATTTTTTTATTTTCTATATATGTAATTATCCGTTTTCATGTTACTGTTACTGGTTTTTTTATTAGAGAAAACCAATATTAATTCTAGAAATAATAGAAAAATATTTATTGAGAAGAATAAATCCTCTTTTTTAAATGTCCTAATTAATTTTGTAACTCTTTAAACATTGTATGGATGTCGCCGATTCATTCAGCATTCAAATGCATTGTTTCCGGGAATTTAAGTTTAATTCAAGAAAACCAGGAATCTAATTTTGCAAAGGAAATTACATTTTTTTTATTTAATATTTTTTATTAATAAAAGTTATTGATGGTTTTTTTAAACAAAAAATTTTTAATGAATAATTTTGCATGTTTATTTCCCGATTAAAAATAAAAACTGCTAAAATCTTATAAAAAAACTAAAAACGAATATTGCATTAATTTATATGTGCACATAAATTAATTTCTTAGCCACTATCTCTTTTAGCTTATCTATTTTAGATTGTTTTGTCAAAAGTTGTATTCGTATATACTTTTACGTAGTATTAAAATATATAAACATATATATTTAATTTCATAGATTTCACAGATTCTATATAAAAAATTTGCCAATCACCGATGCGCAACGGATGAAATTATCAGCCACGTAGCTATAATAATTCTGTAATACAAACATAAAATTCAAATTAAAATCGCGTTCATAATAAATGTGTTTCAAGAGATAATTTTTACGTGCATCGATTTTGTCTTTTTTATTAGATGGTTATTAAAATAATTGTTTGTTTTTCGAAAAGAAGCTTTATAATATTAGACTTTTATAAAATTTTAGATTATTAAATTTTATATTTATTTTTCTCTAACTATTTTTTGTGCACGCGGAATAGAACGATTCGAATAAATCGGGAAAGAATTATTAATTTTATGCAAGTATTATACTCACCGCAAAATTGTTCTGCCGGTGTGCCCGCTCTCCTAGGTTTCCTCCTCCTCTTAGGAAGTCTATTGTCAGGCTTTCTTCTTATATTATATTCACACTTGTACTCACGAAAAACACTTAAAAAACAATTTGTAAATAACTACAATCGCGCGCGAACTAATTAATAAAAAAATCTTCGCCCGAACTAAAGCATTCTCGTTTATAAAGCTTAAGATATCATATTTTATCAGATAAGTTTGCACGTCACAAATAGACGAATAACTCAGGATCGTAATTTCGAGTGAAGATTAAGCCCCAAGCGAAAAAAGATTCGATCGAATTGAATCTAACAACTTTTGTTGTACAAAAATCAAATTTAGAATTGATTTGCCTATATTAATCAACAACGATTCAGGTGAGATACTAGAGTGGTGTACCGCAGGCAATATCACAAATCAGTTTAGACATGATGAGAGAGAAGGTACTCGTTGCCAATGCCTAACAGTCTAGAGTGTCTAGACAATCCGGTAAATGGGATTCAACTTCTCGTCAACGCGTTAAACCGCCAGCTAAGCTGGTGAAGCCAACTTAAATGCAATTCATACGGCGACCATAGACAGTGAATTATTGATAGATTGTTGTGATTGGTAGATAAGAGAAGCGAATACAAAGAATATCAATCGATTGAATTCTTATCGATTAAGACCGAACCGCCGAAAGAATTGTTCTCAATCAGCTGATTTGTCAATAACTTATTAAAATCGTGCAAACATGCGACATTGTATCACGAATGTTACGCCGGCCAGCACTTAGCGTAAAAATATTGTCCAGACAATACCTCAGTAATATCTCATTTTATTAGGCATATCAAAAGTACGAACTGCCAACTCGAACTAGAATATCAATTGAATCCTTAAGAAAAATCCTTTAATCCGATTACTTGAACAGCACTCTCGAAATTAACTCCCGCGCGATGCGACAAATCAGTCACGGTTCGTTTAATTAAATCGGCGGCAATGAGTACGTTACCTTCCCCATCGTCGGGTTTTTATACCCTCAGGGTACTGGACCGTCCCACCTCGTCAAAGTCGTATCCAGGGGAAGGAAAATATCGTCGACGAAAAGCCACGTAATTACCAGTTCACCTTTAAAAATAAATATCAAGCACACGCTAGTTTACCATAACGTAAAACGTTGCAAAACGTTTTAATTTAATTTAATTGTGTGTGAGTCAGATTCCACGTTGTCACGAAAAATTCAATGCGTAAAACGGATGCAGAATCTTTGGCTCATTGAATCGCAAATTGATTATTAATAAATGCCCGATACATAACTTATCGTTAGTTAATCACGTGATCCGACGATTATATATACTCTCGCGATCAAAAAATAGAAAGCAAATTATATCTTCAAATAAAAATATAAAGGACTCTTTAAAAAATAATAACTACAAAACTATTAAAGAGTTGATAAGAATATAGTGTCGTAAATAGTGCGCAAATTAAAAATTAATAAAATATATATTTGAGTTTACATATTAATTAATAATTCTAATTGTTTCGGCACATCTTTGAGTTATCTTCAGCGATAAAAATAGTCGCACGCCAACGGCAAGACTGAGGTAGAATCACTTTTAGATTGACAAGCAAGAAAAAGTTGTTAATTTCATAATTGGAAAAACAAAAAGGCATAAAATTTTGAAAAAAATTTAAAATTAAAAAACAGAAAATTCTAATATAATTGTACAAATATATATAATAATTATAAATTGAGAAGGAAAAGTAATCCACTTAATAGTGCCAAGAATACGAGACCAACATAAATTTAATAAAATTTTAAGTTAAGTAAAAATCCGTAGGTTAAGAACAATAATTAAATGTCAAGATACAAGGATTTGCAGGTCAAAAATAGTAAAATAGGAATAATTAAAATGATTTTCTTATCTGTTAAAATTATATTTTAAAAGATAAAAAAATCAATGCATACTATACGAGAAAAATTATAATCTAAGCATCATTATAAAAAATAATTATTGCCTATAAATATCACGAAATGACAAGTTGTAACACTATTTTCTATATATACATACATATATATATATATATATATATATATATATCGTTCGATTTATATATCAAAATAATAACTCTTGCGAAGCATACGCTTTGATAAAGAGTTATCGTTTTCATGAATCGTTAATTATGTAAATATTGGTAATTATATATTGTAACAATTGTAAGATATATTGTTTATTATCTGTTACTTATCGCGATTGCATTTTGCTAAGTAATACAATGATACAAAGCGACACACGCCCTTATCTGTTCATTCGAATATCAATAGATAAATGGTAGCGTGACTTGTGACCCCGCACAATGGCGCGTTATACATCGTACGCCTTATTATCTTAAAATAAAAAATAAAATATTATTATCACTTTAATATAATTTAAATTTACTTTTTATGTTAATTACTAATACTTTATACTATTCTAAACAATGTAATTTATAAAACTGAATTATATATATGATGATTAATTATGATTTAATGGACCATTTGAAAATAAATCAAAATTGAAATATACGCACACAATACAATGTCAAATGCGTAAATCTTGCGAAATACACATATTATTAATAAACAAAATATACATAATATTAAGCAGTAGGTTTTCCATAATTTGTATCGTTTGATTTATTATACATTACTTCGTATTATTATTCTCGTAAAAGTATTAAATATAAAAGTAGTGAACAAATTATATTTATTGATAAGAAGTTTAAAGTATGAGAAATGTTTTTTAAGAAATAATTATTGCGGAAAAGAACAGATTTTAATTATAATCATAAGATTATAAAAAATCAACAAATTGTAATAAAAAAACCAATAGATTATAATCATAAAACAAATTATAATTTTTATCTTCTATCACTTCGATTTTTATTTGGAATAGATAACTCACGCTAGATGATCTCTTTTTATAAAGAATCAATGCAACAAAACGCTTATAAATACTTAATTGTAAAAGATATTTGACATTGATTGATAATCATTAATTGTTCGAGAAAGAGATCACATTTTAAAGAATGGTATACAAAATGGTTCGCGCCATTATATACTTGCTCGCTCGAGTATACTGTGCAAGTGATAACACGGCAAGGCTTCGTGCTAATCAAAGGCTTCGTGCTAATCAGCCTTGTCAATCCAAAATATTTGTTTTATAAAATAGTTTCACGTCTAATAATTCATCACGTTCAATCACATTAATGATTTATAATGCAAAGAACAAATGAATGTGTTCAACACAAATCAGTTTCAATATATAGGTTATCATAATATTTAATATTTACTTGAAGAATAAAGTTTTTTTTTACTTTCTTTTAACCAAGAAACGTATCATACAAAACTCGGTTGTCGCTCTGAAAATGCTTAAGGCTTCGTCCGACCTTTGATCTAACAAACAATCGCAAAGAAGTTATTTAACTTTCAAAGAATCTTAATTACGAAAACCTTTTGTGTGCGCGCGCGCGCGCGCGCGCGCGTGTGTGTGTGTGTGAGAGAGAGAGAGAGAGAGAGAGAGAGAGAGAGATTTTTTTAACACCATAAGGCTTTTATTTTAATTGGAAATAACAAATCAAGTATTTTTAATGTGGCATAAGCTATTGAAATAATAAGAAAGTTTCAAAATATATCTTAGATTATCAGATTTATTAAAATATCTTAACAAAATTGTCTATTCCTACAAATATAGCAGTATAATTTTAGCAAGTATGCAATTTGCCTCTCGTATTCCTCATTAGTATTTTCCTTCTTTATGCTTTCTCTGAAATCCAATTACAAAAGATGTAATTATCTACACCCAATCATCCCAATCATTTACACAATTTTTCACGTTTGCCGCGACGTCACATCTCATATTAGCATTATTGAAGTAGTATCCCCAAGTACAGTCGTATATTTTCTTCTTTCCATTTTCGCACTGGTAATATAATCTACAGTCGCATTCGTGAGGCCATCTTGAAGGACTAAAACTTGAGTAATCGCCAGATCAATTGATATTAGGATCGCAGCCGACGTCGAGTGGATTCATGCATCTTCGCTGAAATGTTCACCGTTGTGACAATATTCGAGCAGCCATTCATTATTGTTACATCTGTAATATCTGTCGCAATATCTGTGATGTTTTTTCGCATTGTCATTTACACATATCGGTGGCGGTCGCAGCTCTCACCTGGAACGCAGATCAGCCTCGCTTTATTGAAATGTGTCTCCTTTTCGCACTTACGCAAGGCCTTCTGACCGCCCTTGTAATATTTCTGGCATTGGCACTCATGAGGTATGCGTTCGCCTTCTACAGATGGACAGATCAGGTGGATTGACATCGCAATTTGTATCCGGCATGCAAGTCTGCGTGTGAGAGTCAAAGCTCTGACCCTTCGGGCAGTCACGTAGAGCTTTGCGACCATATTTGCACTCGTAAAATTTAGTGCATTCACTGCATTCACATTCGTGCTGCAGTAGATCGCCAAGAGGAATTGAAGGAGTCGAAGGAGTCGTTGGCGTCGTCGGAGACGGCGTAACAATCTGAAATCTGTCGATCGACGCAACCACGTCAGCGTTTGCTAAAAGACCGGGACTACAATAACGCAACTGCTTCTGTCCGTATTTGCACTCGTAAAACATAGTGCGTTTCGTGTCGTATTAATTTCGGTGGACAAGGGTCCACCACTGGTTTCGTTCGTTTTCAGCTTCAAAAATAATCGGTAATTTTGCACTGATCACAATTCAAGATGCCAGAAAGGCGATAACGATTAGGTGTATTCCTGTATCAAACAAAAAATATCCTGATCAAAATTTGATTAACTATCGTAGCAATTGATAAAATTTAAATTATTTATATGTAAATTTGGATTTATGCGAAATGATCCCTTTATAGTATAGTTACAATATAAAATAATTTTACTATAATTTTTATTATAAAAATTTATTAACCCTTTGCACTCGAGGCCGTTTTCGCGCGGACTAATTAGCAACTCGAAATGTTTTGTAGCGCTTTTGGTGAATTTCTTACCTCTAACTTAAAATGATTACACACACAAATTAACGCATAAAACTTTTATAATCATGTGGTGAGCGAGAGTCACCTCTCGAGTTGCGGCATTAAATCATGTGGTGAGCGAGAGTCACCTCTCGAGTGCAAAGGGTTAATACTCATCCTTCATCGCCTGTCACCTATTCTATTTGTACTTGAAGAGAAAACAAATTTTGTATTGTATATATAAAAATATCCTGTTAACACCTTATTAATTAGTCAGTTGAATACATGACTGACTGAATTAAAGCGCTTCGCCTTTTATAGTCACGTTATCATATGGTACAAGAACAGATTATCATATCTGTTAAAAAACAGAGCCGTCTTTATTTCTTTTGGGACCTTTCTTTTGGAAAATGTAATATTTTCACGGATTCTCACACACATTTCTTAATACATAAATTCGTCTTAATCAAGAGACACGGTAGTGTCTCGCGCCAAGTTAACGCGTAGCGCGAGACGGACCGTGTATCTTTACGCGAGACCAAAGTTGAGACGAGCCGAGATTATCAGATCTCAATAACGGCTGAGCCGATTGAGTTGATAATAAGCTCAATCGATAGCGCATACCCAAATTATATAAGAAAAATATGCTTATTTTTCTGTACGTGTTGTATGAAAAAAGTTATTATAATGTAAAGTGTAAAAATAAAAAAATCTATCTTATGTATGTACGTATGTACAATCGAATTTTAGACAAGGATATAATCGATCAATAGATAATCTGTCTAATCGGCTAATAGTTTGGCATGATATTGAAATTTTTAAAATATAGAAATTTTAGAGCTAAAAAACGCTACGAACTTTTGTTCCAATCCAATACAAACATTTAATATTTTATTTTTAAACCTTTTATATTGCTACTGATTCCATATATATTAAATCTTTTTCTCAATTTTTTAAATTGTGTAATAATTTTCCATTTTAAATATATATTTTTAATAACGTGTTACTTTTTTCTTGTTTTATGTTTTGTCAAAGAAAATAAACTTTTTATAGATCAAGAATTCTCAAAGCATGAAGCCGTAAGGCGATTTTTGGTGAGTCACGAAAAATTTTAGAAAAATTAATTACATTTTGTTACTTCGCGTAACTGTACAAACTTGCGCGTGCGAGCCTTCGTTCATGTACAACATTGATTTTTGAACAATAATAGAAAAATGAACAATAATAAAAACTAAATTTTGAAATAAACTGTAATTATCAATAATTCCTTGCGTTTGGAAATGACTCGCGATATCGACATCAAAGCTGTCATCAACAAAAATAGGAAATAGGCGCATTTTTTTATACATATCTCATTATGTATCTGAGAAATAGATTTATAAAATTATATTTTTATATTCAATAAAAAATTAAAAGAGAATAATTAATTTATTCTCTCTCTCATTTTTTCATATTTATTAAATCTAAACAGGTCGTGGACGCTTGCTATTTTAAAAAGTGGGTCGCAATCTGCACAAGGGAGCCCTTACAATTATGCCTAATATCATGTAAAAGTATCAAGCTAGAAAATTTAAGAGCGGACTATAATAGCAGGAGAACCATTACCTTTTAAACAATTCGGATACCGCTCTGTCGAAGCTTTTATACACAACATATCGAATGTTTCAGTGATTAGAAAAAATGGAGAACTATATGTGGAAGCCATACCTTCCAAAACATTGGCGCATCTTATGAAATTAGTTTCGTGATAGAAAACACGACGAAAAATACGACCACAACCAAAAAAATGGATTCCACCTCGACACACAAGGGCTTTGGAAAGCCCTTTATTATAGATTATTAATTAGCAATTTTTCTCATACGTTCCAAATTAATATGTTTAAAATGCCATTATAGCAGAGCAATTCTTAAAATAAACAACAATATATTTTCATATACTAAGATCCATTTTGAATAAATGAAATGTTCTCGAAACAGAACAATAAAATATTGCGTGATAACAAAAAAAAAATTTTTTTTTTCATAGCAAATTGAAAAAAGATAATAAAATGTATTATTTCATAAAATTGACTTTCTGAAAGTTTTCTTAATCATAGCGTGAAGTGATCAAAAGTTCGAGTAATCAAGTTTTTTTGGAAACTTGATTCGTAAAAATCCACATATGACAGATCGCTAGAAATATTACTGAGATTAACGATTTTCTAGGGATTTCCCAAGGAATATGAGGAATGTTTGCGAAATAGACAGTGATGTAGTACACTACTATTACTACTTCGCTGGAATTAGAAATCTTTATTAATCGATGATAACGAAGTGGATATAAATATTTATTATAGAAATTAACAGTTTGTAAATTAACGGCTCTCAAAAAATTTGTGCCCGATTCAATTTAAATAATATTAAATTAAAATTAGATAACTAAATTTTGTTTAATCTATTATTCATTTCATCAATAAAATGAGATTTTTAGAAATTTGATTAAATCATATTGTGGATAATTAAATTTATCTTCTTGAGCAAAGCCAAAAATAACATCTAGCAATCTATAATTATACATTGTGCTGTCTTTAATATTTAAATTGATATAAATTGATATATGATAATATAACATACTCTCTAAAGATAACGTACTCTCTAAAGAGGAATCAATGTATTATTCACTGATGTGCAGTGCTATAACTGTGATTATTAGTATTCACTGTTTCTCAGTGATTTTGATTAAGAGGGGAGTACTTTCACTAATTAGAATCAGTATATTATCACTGAAAGACAGTGCATATATCATTGATTGATATAGTTATAAGTATAGCACTGAAATCAGTGAAATTTCACTGATTTCGATTTAGAGAGTATGCATTAGTATTTACCAATGATCAATATTATTAAAATAGTATCTTATTTTATAAAAATGGCAATAAAAAATTAATAAATTGTGTTTTCTGATATTTGTCTTGTTTTAATAGTTTTAATATATGCATTGATTTATTTATCTATTTATGAGTGAACTATATGATTGGATTAATACTCATTGTCATGCCGATTCAAACATGTGCACTAATATTAGCTTTCCATTGCGCACGATATGTATGCAATTCATTAGCGATTATTATATAACAAACGTAGTATTATTTAAGCAGATGCAAATATTTATAAGCCCTAGATCACAATATTATATAATCAAAATTTATGATCTCATTGAAAATTAAAAATCGATTATTTATGAAGTTTAATAATAATGAAGTAATCTTATTTCTTATAAAGCGAAAAAACTTAAGTCTAATTAATACTCCTATACATTCCTTTACATTCAACAATAAATAAACATAAATTCTGATAAAGATTTTAATGTTAAAAGAAAATTTGTGAAGTTGTTTTGATTAATTTTATGAGCTAAAAGTTATAGAGATGCATTTCATAGGATACCCGATATGTCAAATAAAAATTAAAAAAATATTTTTCATAACTTTCTTCTTAATCTCGAACAATTATTAAACTTTACGTCTGTTTATAGAGCCAACGTTAACATTACAGTCGCCGACAATATTGATAAAGAAGAGTTCGTTCGTCTATTCATTCGTTCGTTTATTCATTGGTTTGCTGTAACGCCGGTCTCTCGATCGTTTTGATCACCATTCCTTTAATAACGCTATTAAAGGAATGGTGGCCTTGGAACGCGCTCTACTATGCGCATCCTTTCTAAATCGATTCTGCAAACGCGTTCCGATTGGAATTGTCGAAGTTTCAGGAATACTCCAACGACCTACTACCTCGGACTCTTAAGGCTTTTTAAATATGGTGGATACCAGCACTAGCACATCGTGAACAGCTATGTGCAATTTTGCTTTCGCCTTCTTCTGCGTTGCGAAGCGTAATGCACGAAATGCATTTCGAGCTTCATTTTAAATTCAAGAGTCGTTTCGACCTTAATTCGCGAAAATCAACATTTCGTCGATTTTTGCACCGTGCAAATCCAGGATTGTAATTTCTGATTGAATTGACATTCTCGCAATAATAAGATCTGACTGTTATTAGTTTTATTATAAAGTCAGGATTAATTCAATTTATTTTAATAATTTATGTGTGTGTATATATATATATATTTTTTATATATATATATATACACATATATATAAAATAACTTTTTCCCTTATGAAATATTTTCAATTTTGAGTTATTCTAAATTAATTCAATTTAATCTATTTTGTCTGCGTTATCTCGAGCTGTTTTCAATCTCCGAACTATTCCATAAAAGTTATTTTATATTTTTATCAAAAATAAAAAACTGTTTTTACTACGCTAGATTACAAAGCGTTATTACTTTCTGTCTTCATTATTACTAAAAATGAGTGATATGTCATACGCAGTATAACTTGGACATATAACAGAACCTTGCTTATCGCAAGTATTAAAGTGTGTTCCCGCAATAGATTCTATTTTAGTACTACTGTGATGTGCGCACGTGTATATGTAGGTCATACGCGTTGTAACATTTTAATATTTTAGATTTTATCATTATAATTTTATCATTATATAATTTTTTAAGTATTTTTTGTAAGAACATTTTGTAAGAACTAAAGCATTATAATTATTTTTAATTATTTATTGTTATAATTTATAAGAAAATAATTATATTAATAATATTTTATCACAATTTACAAATTTATGATATATCGAGAATAATCTTTTCATGATAAAATGTAAGATTTCTCTCTCACAATTCTTAATTTAGATTTTATTTAAATTTTACAATAAATTTAGTTAATCTAAATTAAAATTATAGAAAAAGAATTTAAATAAATTTAATAAAGAAACTAATTTAATATTATAAAATATAAAGACACTTAATATAAATCAAATGCAGTTAAAATACAATTTTTGTCCAGACATTTTTCTTTTATATAAACATTTTTTATATTTTTTCTTATATTGTCGATGATACTTTTACATTTCGTCTATGTTTTAGGACACGGCACATTTTATGAATCAATAAAATTGAGATTAGCATCAATTAAGATCTGGCGTCATTTGAATAAAAATGGCTGGCGTCAAAGGCCTTTGAATTCAAGCAAGTTCAAGAGGCATCCACCTGGCAGTGGAAGCTTCGTATACGACAGGCCCATTAAATTTTAAATGCCCGGGGATTAAATGTCGGAGCTCACCCACTACTTGATCCACTAGTAAATACCGTGACAGAAGCCTCGGGACATAAGAAAATCTCGTTGAAAAGAAATAGTCGAGTGTCCTCTCGAAACTCGGTAGCTTTCGGACGAAGTCTAGCTATTGAGTGTAATTACTACAATTGTTTGAAAACGTCATTGCGGTGTTTATAAATAATAATCCGTATCTGAACTGAGCTAATAATCAAAAATTTATATATCGACTGTATCTATATTGTGAACGATTCATTATTCTTACACTTTCAATACTATTTTTAGATTAGTAAGCGTTTAAAAGAATTAAGAAAAAAAACTAAAATATCAAAGCGATAATATTTAAAGCGATATCTTCGAAATGATCATGAATATCAAGAACAGCCGCGTGTGATTCCAAATTTTTCAAGGCATTGTATACAAATATAATAGTGATTGTTCGAAAAATTTTGAAAAAGTTCGCTTTTTCATACAAGTGTTGATGATTCGCAACCCTTCGACCGGTTTGTGAACCGGCAAAGGCGGCAGCAAACTCGTCGGTTTTATTCATGAAGAATATTACGTTACATATTCAGGAAGTTACTGACTGACTGACTGTTTCAAGTTTCTGCGGAATCACCAATCGCTTTTTGCTCCAAAAACACGGTGTACGGAGCGCAGTTCGCCGCGGTCGGCGCAAATAAATTCTCTCCAAAAACGAAATCCAATACGGAGTCCGAAACCCGCGGACTATCCCAGTGGCATCGATCCCTATGCGCTATGCATCTCTCGTTTCGACGGTGACTTTTGATACCGCCATCGTCCTCGCTCGTGTTCGCTGGTTGACGTTATTATTCCGCAAGCCTGGTAATAACCAAATTAACGCTATACACGAATTTCCGATGCGGCACACGTAGTTGTGCGCGGCTTACACCGACAGGGTGACCTGCAAGCGTAAGCGCCCCGAAGTTAGGTATCGCGAGCTTGCCTCAAGCGATCCAGTGCTGGGTGCTGGGCTTTGGTCCTTGCTGTCGCTCTCTCTATCCTACTTCTCCCTCTCTTTTTCTCCTCCCTTTTCCTCTGTCTTTCTCTCACCCTTTTCTTCTCTCTCTCTCTCTCTCTCTTTTCCCCCGTTTCTCCGCTCTATTGCAACATAGACGATGTAAGCGAGTTTCGGTCAACGTTCAAGGAACTCGAGGAGCGCTATCCACTTACTCTGCCGACGTAACTACTCATGTGTGTTGTACACGTGGAAATTCATGTGTGACCAACGGATAAGTTCTTAACGACCCTTCACCTCAGCACCGCCGCCACCGTAGTCGCGTCAGTTGCATAGTGCACTGGTCGTGATGTGCAACAGTTCGTGGATTCTTAGCAAAGGCGTCGCGCAATCAGCATAAAGATCGGAATTGGTAGAAGAGATGGGATATTAGGAGAGACCTCATTTTATTTTTAATATTTTATGATTCTGCTAAATATATTAATCTATAGCAACATCACATATTACGTGGATAGATTCCATATTGTCTTTTCTCTTACAACTTCGATGAACTCAATTTTCGATGTTGTGAGTACGCAAAATAGAATTATATTTATACCGATTATCGCGTTTTATTTAGTCGCATAAATAACACAAAGATCGCGTGCGGACGAATCTGACTTCAGCGAAATTATATCCAATTTCAATTAATAACTCATCATCAACTATCGTTACATCAAGTTTTTAATTATAGATGCAAGATGACGAATACCAAGCTTTATTAGTTCTGTTTTCTTTTTTAATTAATAGAGCAATTTGTTATCAAATGGGATGGAAAAACTGCACTTTCATAGTACGCTGTAATGAACAATTAGTTGTGCCTGATTTTGATAGCTTGATAAAGTGATTTGAAGATTGAAGTCGAAAAAATTGAAGGCAAAGAATTCATAATCATTTTTTGTTAAGTTCGTAATTATTTATAAAAGTATTTTTCTCGTTTGATGCGTTTAATAAACTTTTTAAGTATGTACATTTGGTCTATTTAGAGATTTTATCTTAAAATTTCAAATATCTTAATAATAATTTATTAAAATGAATGAAGTATAATTTTTGACTGTATTTTTTGACAAATCTAGAAATGGATAATTGACGACGCACAATGCACATACATTTGTCGGTAATAAAATTTTCAGTATTTAAAAGAAAATTATAATATTAACAAAGATAATATTATGTTACACAATTATCGTAGCTACCGTGCGACATAAAACTGTCAGAAAATATAATTCTTGCGATAATGGACACATGAGAATTAATTGAAATAGCGAAAAAGAGGCAACAATAAAAAATTTCGAAATTCGAATTTGTCGATGTCAATTTTTTATAAAATGATTCTAGCGGACAACAGTGTTATCTCACGACTTATTCGATATTTCAAGCTTGTTCCCGACAGTTTTTCTAACACAATGAGCGGCTATTCCGTTACAGAACTCAACTCGACATCGCCATCGACGAGCGAGCTCGGTGACCTCGTTGACGAGGCCGACAGCGACGAGGCGAACGCGGACAACACGGATGACGAGGATGCGGTCGAAGACATCCTTTATATGCGCGGTGCCACCTTCACGATACATCTGGATCCCCCAGCCGAGAATTCCACCGTGAACGCGACGAAGATAAACGAGGCGAACGGCGCGGATCGGATCGAGCTGCGCGCCACGTCTCAGGTAACATTATTCGCCATATTTCCCGGGTTAGCTTGTCGTATTGCTCCGTAAGTGTTTGCATGTTGTTCTGTGACCATTTGTTATGTAGGATTCCAGAGTGCAAGGTATTCGGCGAAAAATCCAAGATCTATCATCTTTGATCTATAATAAAAATACGATAAGATGATATGTCAGGGCAGCTACTATTTTCTTATGTAAATTTATGTACGTCCGCGAAATATTAATGTTAAATTGGCCTTAAATTTTAAAATCCTACTACTTTCATACAATGTAATATTTTTTTTTAATTGTCACGTGTTGACAGTTACTTATTAAATTATATTACTAATCTTTCTTAAAACAAAATGAGAGAAATGCAGTTGTGCGAGACAAATATATCGATATATATGCTTTAAAATTGACTAATTGACACGTGAATACAAATTCAAACTTAGTTCTATTGATTCAGAGCAAATATTCGATACTATACGTAGGAATAGTCAATATCGCAAGAATTCACACTAACTGCAAAGATTTAATTGATCGTCCACGTATTGTCACGGTTCGTATTAAATGGAGAGAGTCGACTGAACATTGTCTTTGAGTTAGGCACTCCAGAATAGAACATTCTGTAAAGGGATGTGAGTGAATATGTGTGTCTATGTATGAGGTATAGAAATAGCGATTACATGAAATCGAGCACAAACCGGAATGTTCTCAACTGAGAAATCTTTCTTTGAGTTAGAATTAATGTTCTCGATTAATACTCCCGATACGCTCAATCCAAAGGACGTAAAGTTTTGTATTTGTTATGATTACAAGATTAAGAATTCGATTCGATCAATTATTTATGTTAAAAGATATGACACAAGACTTTGTGTTTCTCGTCTTGTGTTGTGCAACATTATTTTACAACTTTTTAAATGTTGAAAAGCTTCTTTTATCACAACGATAGCAAAATTAAATTAAAGTTGAAATAGAGATAAACGTTAATATAAGTTAATATTATAATTTTACTAAAATATAAAATGTATATCAGCTGATATAGAAATTGATCGAAATTATTGCAAATGAATATTGCCATTGTGATTGATTACATGGGACATCATTAAAATGTAATAAAATTGAATTGACGGAAATTTTGACATCAAATTAACACACTATTTGATCAAACCGATATAATGTGAACTCGATCCTTCTTTGGGTGATTTTCCTTTTCAAATGAATAAATAAATTTAATTATTTCACAAGTCTCGGGATTAAGCATAAGGTTCGCAGCTTCTAGGCCAAGCTTTATTCAAAAGCCTCTTCAAATAAAAAACATGAGTCATGCAACAGGTACTTCACATCCGCTGCAACTTCCTTAACATGCAGCAGGCTATGCCATTATTTCTGAAAATTTCTTGCTCCGAATCGACAACAGCGAGCAGAGGGATCAATAAATGATGAGGCGGATGTCAGAAAGCGGGTCAACCCATAAATAATGTTCTCTTCTCTTTGGTTGCTTACTAAACTCATGTACTTTTCTCACGTTGTTATGCTCAAAACTATGCGAAATATGTTTTCACAGAACTTTCTTTAACTTACTTTTTATTCAAGCATATCAATCATATCTAAAATTTTTTTTATTTAAGATATAAAATTGATATGGCATTTATGTTTCACAAATTATGTTGGTTTTTTTTTTAAGTTTGAATACACGAAAAAAAGTTTTGCCAAAGTATCTAAAAATTTGAAAATAATTTTATCAAACTATCAAAATAATTATATGGGATGTACAAACTGGAAAATTTTTTACGGCATTGCTTAACTTACTTGAGTTTCCTACATAATAATGATCCAAAATTATTTTCAGATCTGTATCTAGCTAAATTTTTAGATATTTTAACAAAATCATTCATGTAATCACTAATTTAGCATTTTTTAAACACATAATCTGATCTCTAATTTTATTCTTCTTCGTTTTAAGTTTATTTTTTGTTTCTACTTTCTCTCAACTCTTCACTTCATTATCATTCATAAATGCGCAAGTATGTGTATGTATGCATGCGGTGTGTGTGCGTCGCGTGTGTATGTATGCGTCGTGTGCGTAATGTATAGATGTATACGAATGTCCACAGAAATCCACAGTATATTAAGCTCGGGTTCGTCGGTTTGCTAAGCCCAAATGACTGTGCGAATCAGTCATCTCTGCAGGAAAATTACGCTTGTTGATACAGATAGGTTGATTATGATAAATGTGACATTTGACACTATGCTAAATATGCGGCATTGAATATTTTTGAATGATTTAATCCTTTTATTTCAGAAGGCCACTATATTGATTGCTATTACATTCTCATTTGTCAATCAAAATTACTTATATAGCGATAGTAAACTGAATTACGCGACAATGTAACAGATGTACTTATACTCTATCCATGGAAAAATAATACTCGTGCCGTTCAGCGGTAGTTAATTGTCATGAAAGAGCTAATTAAGAAGCATAATTCTATTATACAATTTAAGTTAAAAAAATATAATTAGAAATAAATGGCTAAAAATTTACAATATCGCAAATACCTTGTCTAATTCTAAACGTACATAACTAAATAAACATATATAAATAATTGTCTTTCTTTATTTGATTTATAGTTTTTCTCAACTTTAATTTTTATACATGCAAACCGATTTACTTTTATACGGAGCAATCCAACATGAAACCGGTGATCACATTTCTTGTTTCTGTGGATATTCCAGGGCCCAAATCTAGAACAAAAACTGCCATCCACGATGGAGAGCATCGTGAGCACCGAGCCAGCGTGTTCCTTGGACTGCGGACCGGCTGGAAATTGTTACATCGAGCAATCTCACGGAGATGAAGTCGATGTGGTGATCGAAGACGACGACGGAGCCGTAGATCTCGAGGGCAATACCGTGAATCTCAGACGAAAACAAGGAACATTCAGACAGAGATGTCAGTGTCCTCTCGGAAGAGGTGGAGATCGTTGTCAGCTCGGTAAGCGACATTTACCTAATCTCTCAATTTGCGTTTTTATCTATTCCACAATATATACAAGAATTTTCGCCTCGGTTAAACAATAAATTTATGTATTCTACCTTTATATATTAT
This sequence comes from Cephalotes varians, assembly GCA_037157785.1. Lineage (NCBI taxonomy): Eukaryota > Metazoa > Arthropoda > Insecta > Hymenoptera > Formicidae > Cephalotes > Cephalotes varians. Next base: position 457,776 of record JANQDE010000074.1, read on the forward strand.
GTATAGAAAAGAAAGGTGAGAAACGTGACGACATTGATTTTATCATAATTTTTTCTTCGAAACTCATTCCCCCAAAAAGCGCTATTTCCACAAAAGAGCAGAAAATAATGCTATCAAATGTCGCGCGCAATCTTTTAAGCGTCGTTCTCTCGGACAATGTTAGGTGGAAAGAAAAACACAAAGTTAAGATCGATAAATCGAAAGAAATGAGACCGACGCGAGATGTCGTTGAATGATTCTCTTCGCGAAAGTAAACTTAAGATCGAGGAGCGATCCTGTAACTGGCGAGAGTCGAAGAATTGAAAACTTGCTCATCATCGGTCGCTTCGCTTTGTTCTGCTCAGCGCAAAACTTACGGCATCTAAGTACGAAAGAGTACTGTTTTCGCCTCGAGGTTCCGAGAGTTCCGTGCATTCGAGGCGATCAGACCTGTTTGCACCTGGTGCTTTACGGAAACTCCCAGGAAACTCGGTGCGGGGTGCTTTCGGTAATCTCAAACTTTTAACCCTTTGAGATGTCCACTGCAATGCGCATGTGCGCGCGCGACTGTCCGGCGAATAACGTTAAACACTCTCGAGAATCTTTGGAAACCTGTCACATCGGAAATGTAAATTGCCGATGGCATACATACGAGTAGAAGTTCATCATCGTTCCATTAGCTATCTTGAATTATGGCATCGAAGCGATGAGGAAGATTACGTGAACGTTCTAGTTTAAGTTTACATAAGTGACCTTCCGTTAACAACTATATCATTAACATTGTAATATATCGTAACATTATCGTTAAAATATGCTACAAACTCTGCTATTTGATATATCATAGAAAGAAATGAAAAATAATAATTTAATAAATAGAGTTTTTATAATTAAATTAAAAAATTAAACAGCTGCTAAAATGATTCGTAGCGCAGAAGAGATAACAGGTAAACCAATAACAAAGTTTCTGATATAAATCTATCTATATAAATCTATCTATATAAAATCTATCTATCTATATAAATTCGTTTCATGGAACTTTCGCGAGCATAAGATACAAAAATTATTTACTTTCCTTTTGTTATTGTAATTCAATATGGCTGACATACTATAAACCTTTAAGACAATGCTTTGGGTAACGATAATCCTCCACAATGAGAGAGAGAGAATACTAGGTACTTCCGATATTTGCAATTTCCAAACAAACTAAATACAGATGCTTATTTGAAAAAAGTCAATATCTACTTCAGTATTATCAATACCAAACCAATAACCGGACTAATTCAATATTGATATTTTATGGATAACAAAACTTAAGCGAAACAAGCATTAAAATCCTGGATATCTGAATATAAATTTTTGAAGTTTTATGTGTTTAATTAGCATGCGATAAATAAAGATTATCTTCGCACCCGAATAACGAACGAATAAAATATATCTTCTTTGTCTTATCTCGACATATATCCTTCGATTCTATTCGTTTCTATTGACTATGAACGTTTGAAATGTACGGATTAAGTTACTCGATATTCAGTTTAACTCTTACAGAGTGGTTTATATTGCATCATGGGATTGCATGGGATTAAGCGGCAGAAAAATTGTGAGAGGAGATCGATGGTTTGTAGTTTGAAGTATGTTTTATGCCTCAATATTTGAGTGTTTTATCGTGCAGTTTTCATATATGAGATCGATGAAGAATTATGACAAACATTTATCTCATTCTCTCACGACAAGCTGTGCAATCGCTTACCTAAAATGATTAAACTGAAACAATATCTCATAGCAGCCTAACTTTTAATTACCGGCCTAATTTTTAATAACTGTATTAAATTTGTTTTAGACTGATTTTTTTTAATTTAATTAAAAAAAAGACATGATGTAAAATATAATTGAATTTTTTGCGGATTACGATGAAATATTTTGAAATGTTATGCATATAAAATACAATTATTATACAACAAATAATTAAAAAAAGTAGGTCATAAGACGAATAAATACATGCACAGGAAATATGTTTTTAATTATATGTTTTTAATTTTATTTATCGAAATGTATAATGTGTAAAGATGTTATTAATCAATAATGCGTAAATCTGTTGTTATTGTGTTTGCTTTTTAAAGTTAATTTATTACTGTGAAGAATTATAAAAAATTCTGTGAAAATATATGATGGTAAAGAGTACGATTTATATATTGTAATCTTATATACGCTGTGTGGCTGTGTTATTGATGCTAGTTTCAAAAATGATGGTGCTTACAAGTACACAACAGGAAGCAAATGCTTTGTAGTAAAAGCAAAAGATTATTCATACAAAATGTCGGATATCCTTTCGCCTTATGTTTTCGCTTCTACATTTACTAAGAGCGTTTGTTCCGCTTTTATTTACATGAGTTAATAACGCTTCTGTGTACAAGCAAAGTTAGAAATCCAGACGGCATAATGAAAATGAAATAATATAATAAAAATTATAAAATTATTAATTATTAATGGCATAATTAAAATAAAATATTAGAAAGTTATACACTAATATTTAATAACATTATATTTTTACATATTTTTACGTATTCTATTTATATAACATGTATTATACTTTTGAATAATAATTAATTTAATTAATTGATTTAATATATTAATTTAATATATTAATTGATTTGTGTGCGTGCGTGCGTGCGTGTGTGTGTGCGTGTGTGTGTGTGTGTGTGTGTTAATAATAATAATGGTGTGATTTGCTAAGTATTTTAAAGCACTTTACTTAAATAAATAAATAAAATTTTTAAATAAATAAATGGTTTGAAGCTTTACAGCGCAATTATATTTATTTTATATTATTACATTTTTATATACACAACGTAATAGTAAGCAACAATACAGTAATAATATTGTACAATAATAATATTGTTTACCTTTCATTGTTTGTTACGTATTAACACATAGATAACTGTACGTCAGTTTTTCATGACAATGCACACAAACATTCACAATTTACACGACAGACATTTTGATTGTGAACGATACTCTACATTCTGAGTGCATCGTATTACAAGAATATTACAAGAAGCTTGTTTTATATTGACCCGGTGCAAGATTATTCGCCACCTTGTTATTTGGCGTGGCCAAATTAAGCCTCGCTGAGCGGCTTGGGGTAAAACCACGAGGTGGGCGTTGCCTGCCAGTTAATTCCGCTTGCGAAGGTTTAAAGCAAACGCGACCTGCAAACCGAGTCGTCCTCGTTGATTCTCTGAGCAAGATCTAACGAGCTTAATTTATTTTATCAACGACGCCCACTGCGCACCGCGCTCTCGGTTCCGGTATACATATAAATATTTATTTTTCCGAATGCGAATATGTCCCTTCTCGAAGAAATCCAAATATTTGCGCATTAGAAATATTATAACCATCAGCCTGAAGCAAAAAGCGGTGTGACGATACAGTGGAGATGCAATAATCAACATGACAGATACAAATGAAAATGTCTGTTGTGAACTATTGTGTTCGTAACATTTTTATGAAATGAGTCAAAGGATAAACTATTAATCTTACATTAATTAATTTTATGCAACTGAATTTAATTATTCACTTATAGTCTTTATATAAAAATAAAAACAAACAAAAAATATTCTAAAAAAAAGTATATATTTGTATACATATTCTTATGATATTCCAAAGTTGTCAATGTAAATAGAAAAGAATACAGCAGGATTAAAATACAAGATTATTTTTCTTCTAGTTTTTAATAAAGGAAAAGGAGAAGAAAACCGCAAACGAAATGTCAAGCTTAAGTAATAATAATTACGTCTGTAAATGTATACCGCAATTAATTACGTCGCGAATATTCGCTCATAATAAATCACGTATTGCGGAATTAAGATCGGCAAAACAATGGTCTGACAGAACAAATGTTTAATAATGATAAATTTCACGCGTTATTCAAAAATAAATGTGAAAGCGAGACGTAAAATGTATAAGGATAAATTGCAATTTCTTCTATTATTTAAACGCGAAAATAGTATCTCCGATAGCTTGCGAGCACGGAAAAAAAATTTACTTGCAGCTGCCGTCGTGACGTAACTTCAGGCTGCTACATTTTAATAGTGATACATTATCCGGACTTTTAATATTACAAAGTGCAGCTCGGTAATTCCGCATCATCCGTCCGCCATCGCGAGGTGTGAGAGACGGCGGCTTTGCTGTGATTTATGTCACGGTTGAAGCTGCGCACGCGGCGCGATGAGCGGAAGAATTATTTTTTCGCAGCTGCCTGCCCTTCTCTCTTCCTCATTACAACTGGACATAAATCAAGAGAACTCTCGTGCCATTTCAGCCAAAACCGAAATCTACCTTCCGGATATCATCTTTTTTTTATAATATTTTGAGTGGCGATGGAATATGCCGAGAGAATGCAATTGCGTTAATTATTTTATGCCGGATACACATGATAAAAGAAAATCTTGTTATCGCAGCAAAATTGTAGCTGTATCAGCAAGTTTTATAATATCACCCTTTCCCTCATAAAAATAAAAAGATCTATTAATAACTATAGAACTCATAATTATGTACACAAAATAAAAATTATATACGGAAAGAAAGATAGTTGCAGCAGCAAAAACTTGTGAGTGGTAGCTAAATTTCAATTGTAAATTACACACACATTTAGCTATCACACACAGATTCTTGCTGCCGCACCTAATCTTTTTTTTTCTGTGCAGTAATCTGAGAGTTGTCAGTAGAAGATCAAACTTACAATATCTTCCCGCTAGCAAGGAATATACGCTCTCGGGAATATACGTACAGTTCTATCTAGGAAAGTATCCAAAGAACATGGCAATCATCGCCTCTTTCAAAAGCAATCGTCGGATAATTACCGATCATTTTGCACGACGCGCTGCTATTATACTATGGTTACGATGATCTTCGGCCACTAGAGAACCTGGCCGGCCGGCCGGTCGGGCGAAATCCGGCGAGATTGGCGAACGGCCAAAATAGCGTTCCACACGCTAGATTAAGCAGATTAACCGCACGCATCTCCAGTGGGCATTGTAAACGCAGGATAGAAAATCCGGCCCAAATGTCGTTATATTCTTGTTATTTGCGGATAAATCGCACTTTCTAATTGTAGAATCTCTATTCCATCAAGCCAAAGAAAAAATAGGAACCTCAAATAACAGATAGCATAATTGTAGTATCAGTTTGTCAGGACAGGACGATTGAAATGCAAAGCAGATCTTCTGCCGAAAGATGTAATATAACTGAAACTTTTTTTTATTTACTGCGATGGCTTTCATCATTTCTTTTTTTTCTATTATTTATTTAAACTATGTAAAACTGTAAAATTGCTACATATCATCGGTTTTCAAAACCACGTAATAAAATAGACTTAACAAGTTACGACATAAATTGATACAATTTTTCGATATCGCACAAACCATGACTAGCGTATTATTATTTATAAAATAAAAGTGGTTACAGATTTGTTTTTTTTTTTTCTATATGACGCAGGTACTGCGAACTGTTTGAAACTTCATTTATTCACTATTTGGTTTGTCAGTAAGCTACATAAATAAAAAATTTGCAACGCTTTCGGGTAAAAAATCTATAAAAAGTTGAGTCTGACGCTGTCTCGTCGAAAGTGAATGTTAGACGAGCAGCCTGTTGCATTTTTAATACAACGTAATGTGTTTCGAGGGCGTTAAGTTCTCTTCTCCTCTTCCCTAAAAGGAATCTCCATTCTAAAACGTTTTATTGAGTAGCCTGTTGCAATCTGGTGAACAATTGAATAATATAATAATGCGATTGGATCAAAATTTTAATAACTTCAGCAAAATTTTGAACAATAAGTCTATTCTTACTAGGAATTTGTTTTTAAAATTGTGATTAATATGTCTTTTTATAAGAATTGATAAACTGAGCAAACTTAGATACGTGATTTTTTTTACAACTATCTCTATGTAAATTAAATAATTAAATTTATCTATCTTACACGTGTTCATGTTTTTAGATACACATGTTGATAATTTTTTCTTAAGACTAGAATTTTCTCCTTCTCTTTCTCTGTTTTTCACAATCTTTCACAATTAAATTTGATTATACATATAAAATATATATATATTAATATATTATGTATTTTACATATATACATATAATTAAATTTTATAATATTTTGTATAGATAGATTCATATTAAATACACCAGAATTTCTCATTGCTTTAAAAAAGTATACTTTAGGAATAGCAAATCTAATTGCATTACATCATGCTTTTACTATCGACCGGTTATCCCGTACACAGGTACTCAGGTATTCAACTACATGCTCGTTAATCGAATTCATGAATAATTTCCAGCTAGTCAAAGTCACGAACTACAACGTAATCAATTTCGACAAAATGACGTATTATTGATTCGAAATAATAAAGAGAGGAAAATGTGGAATAATAATAAAGATTAAATAATGGATAAGTGAATAAAATAAGTAAATTAAGGTTAATTTAATTGATTGATATATTCTTAATTTATACTTCATTTATTGACGTTGTCGCACTTTGCGATGATGTTATATTTTTGATGTATGATTTTGATTATATATTTATCAATGCTAACAATCTCTCTTTTATATTATAACTAATCGAGATGTATCAATTAATTTAATTTACACTAGGAATAGCATAGTTACCGTTATTTACTATTTTTAATTAATGAAATGACTAAAGTATTTTTACAATTATGTGTGTATGTTGTAATTAAAATATGTTTGTTTGACCTCTATTATTCGTGATTAACTTCAACTTGTATCGAGATGTTTGCCGAACTTCACAGCTAAGACAGCTCATTTAAATGTAAAACGTGACAATGTGATAGCATTAGTGCACAACCGCGAGTTCGTCGCATTCGGGCGTACACATTTAAGCATATATGTATATAACGGCTGCGCGAACATAGCGGACACGTTGCTATCGCGCACATTACCGAAGTGCATCTACCTACTCCAAGACGCGCACAGTTGCAAGATATAATTCGGTTACCGCATTATCGGCTCATAAGCGCGCCCATTATCGTCGCTCGCGCGGCACGATTTCCCTGGCTGAAAGGCTTCATTGATAATTTGATATATTTTGAACGCGCGAGCCGTCTGTCGGATCTCGATCCGATGAAAATCTCGCGCGGTGTTCCGATCATTCGCGCGGATGAATTATGAAACGCGATCAGAATTCACGTCCGATAATCCATTTCGTTAACGAGATGGCACGATACGTTCTTACCGAGTTGTAAAATTCAAGCGGATATATCTCTCGCAAGGATCTCGAATTAAGTTGGAATTTCTGTCACAGAAAAATATCCAGGTTTTTAAATTTTTTCAATTTAGGATTGTAAAAAATTATTCGTTACAATGAATTTATCATATCTGTCCAGTATACAGATGTGTAAAATATTCTGTGACAGGTTATAACACATAATATGATATGATACATGGAATATAGATGGGCAAAACGAAAAAATGAAAATAAAATGTGATTCTTTCTCCGTAAGACATTCTAAATGTTAAAAAAGACCGTTGAGATATATTTTCATGAAAACAACAGATTTTCCATTTCTTTACGAAAGGAATAAATGGGTGGCTGTATCTTTTCACGTGAACTAGAAGGTGTCATGAATTATCGTAACATTCCAACGCTTTCCATCAAGTTCTACAATTTTTATCCTGCCCATTTTCTTTCCCTCGCATATCTTCCAAGAGTTACTGTTCTTAAGATACTTCGTGCGCGGTACCCACGAGATTACGAAGTGCGAATACCTTAAGCTGAATCTAGAATGTGCCAAGAAATAAATAACGCAAGCGAGTCACGAGTGGAAATGATTGTATTTTGAACAGCAAAATTTAAGAATAACTTTATTTTGATATTATTAAAAAACGTAAAAAAAGATTTATTAAGATATTATTATTAATTTCTCCGTTTTATTAATTTTTTCGATTTCGAGTTTTCTATCAATGAACACATAAAAATTAAGAAATATGCCAAGAAATACATTTGTTTTATACCATTACATGTACAATACATGTATTAGAGATATGAGATATTTTATATTTAATAAAATTATATGTAATAATACATGCAAAATATATAAATATATATAATTAAATTTTATAATATTTTGTATAAATAATTATAATATAATATGTATTTCTCTCTCTCTCTCTTTCTCTCTCTCTCTCTCTTTACGATTCTGATTTTACTATTTTCTGTTTTCTGCAATTCATAAATTTATGAATACACAATAATAAAAAATAAGTTTTATTATAATTCTGCATAATAATTCTGTTCGATACAGTTTTTCCATGATCCGTCTGGTATATCATATTCGTACTACTGAGAATGGTGTATAATCGTTCTGAGGACGCCGAATAGCAGCGATTTCAGGAACAAAAGAGCGCCTAGTAGTCTGAGGTAGGTCGTTGATCTCGCTGGTCTCTCACTTGTTTTCCAGCATCTCGAAAGCGTCTCCATTAAGTCCTTTCTTTCGAGGTGCGAGACGAAAAATTGCAAGACGAGAGAAAGGAAGCGACAATTCTCCACTTCGCGAGATTCACGCGCGGCAGACGACTGAATTTTGTTTCAGATTTTGCTGAAAATTATTTTCTTGCTTAAGTTCTTTTTTTCCCCCGTGTTTATAGTGGAAACAACAATAGTTTATCTTAAAATGCAACGAAATAGCGAGAGCTGATTTTTTTTCAAAAATAAGAAATTATACTAAATGTTAAGCTGTAGTTATAGCCGGATCTTAAATTATGTTAAAAGCTAGTTATATAAAATAAAAATGGGAAAGAGAGCAGAAATAATTTTGCATAGCAAAAATCATTTTTATGCTAATGAATTTTTCAGTAAAAAAATTGATGAAACATTCTAAAAATTTTATTTATTTTATTTTATTTAATTTAAAAAATCACGTAAAAAATATTGATCGATTAAATGTCACATTTTCTATTAACACAAGTAATAACAGAAGATAATGATATTATCTAAATACGATGTTCAAAATTATTTTACATTTCAATGAGATATATCTGCATAATAAATGAATTGATATTGAAAGCTTGTATATATTTCAGAAATTTATCTTATCGAACTAAAGTAAATTGATTGATGGAAAGTCGCTTATATGGATATAAGAATCGTTTGTGTGCATCAGTTTCTTTGTATATGATGTTGTAATCGAAGATAAGAGACTGATTAGAAATAATTCGTAAATTTTACTTTAATATATATACATATATATATATATATATATAAA
>JANQDE010000074.1:468377-480798 GCA_037157785.1 Cephalotes varians
GTGCGTGCGTGCGTGCGTGCGTGCGTGCGGGCGCGCGCGCGTGCGTGCGTGCGTGCGTGCGTGCGTGCGTGCGCGCGCGTGCGCGTGTGCGCGTGTGCGCGTGTGTGTGTGTGTGTGTGTGTCATTATGTATCTCTTTATATATATATATATAATTATGCATGTAATTTACATGTAATAATTTATGTTATAATTTTATAATTTTTATCATCAAAGTTCATTCACAATTTATGCGAATTATTAGAAAATATACAATAGCTATGTACATATACAGGTATATTTTTGGCACCTTTTAGTAGTTTTTCTTATCATCCTTATAGTTAGACTCTGACAAATAAGAATTGTTCTCTCTCTTTTTCTCTTTCTCTCTCTCTTTCTCTTTCCCTCTCTCTCTCTCATCATGACACGTCGTCTCACCAGACTCGCATAATAAACTACTTTTTATTCCTCCCGCTTTACGATATATCATAAAAGTCTGGCGAATCTCCGAGTTGCAGTCAGAGAATATACACTAATAAAGTATACGGAAACAGCAAGTGAGAAAGAAGTAGATATAGTGCGCGAGGAAGGTGAATCGTTAAAGACGACTATTTTTTTCTTTCACTGCGGTATATGACGCATTGTTGCTCACATTGTCAGAAGTTCTTCATAAAGCAACTTCTTTATAACGACGATGAATATCTCAAAGACGAGAAAATAAGAGTTAAGCGGACAATCTCGAAGTTTTTCGTCCTCTTATACCCTGTTTTCTTTCTTAAAAAATCTCTCTTGAAAATGATTTGCCAAAGTGATTTATAATTAACGTCAGATTGAGAATATATACGTATAGATGATGTTAATTAAATTATGTAAAATTATATCTCTGTATTATTTTTTTTTTCAAACAGATTTCAATTAAATTCGTAAACTTTCAGCAATGTGGCATATTTTCTGATTGTTTTCACGTACTCTAATTGAAAATTACGGAACGTATATTGAATAAAAGTAAAAACTTAAGCGGATTAATTATCTCCAATCCTAATACCCTCGTGGATTAATTAATGGAAAAACGAGACGACCGCGTTTGTTAATTAATGAATCGATTGCGCCACAACATAATTATTATCTGCGAAATTAATTGCTGTTAAACAAATGGAGCACGAAGTATAATTTAATTAATAAGATTAATAATTAAAATTTACAAACAATGTGTTAACATGTACATTCAATTTTGTGCTGAGGAAGATATGTGCTTTTCCAACAATCTTTCGTATTGAATCGCGTAAGTATTAAATGACATTAATACTTCTTTTCAAAATTTTTTCTTCAATTCATATTTAAACTACGATATTGAATTTCACAGAAATGTATTTTTTGAAACTCTTGTAATTGATTCGTATACTACTTTGAATATTTTCTATCGTCAAACGATTTATGTTTACTACATATATAATGCGCGACATTGCGGTATCATTTGTAAATTCACTCTATTCGTCCACAATTAGTTTAAACAAAGTTAGTAAAATTTATATACCTAGATAATAGATTTAATCGTTCGGTGATATGATATTCTTTACCAGATTGCTTTTACCTCAGCCAATCTTGGTGATGACAAACGCGACGATTTTTACATCCGGTTGCATCGAGAAATGGCACGAACGTCGTTTGTTGAGAGAGTAAACATTCCGCGAATATCGTTCCGTATCGAGTCTCCAAGTGATAGCGATAGACGTGAGGCGCAAAGTATCCTGCGTCTTCCGCAGTGATGCGAGCCGCATATACCGTACGACCACGTATGGATATACATATGCGGCCGCGGTATGCATGCATCACCGCGCGCGCGTGTGTGTGTGTGTCTAGATGAAGAGAAGAGAGCACATATACATGCATTCAGGGCCGCAGCTCGGTATGCCGTGAGCTAATATTTATTGCGGTCGCAATAAATCAATTTGGTTGTCTTTGATAAAATAATTTGTATATCTGAACCGTATATTATTGTGCATGGAGAATCGTCATGCATTAATCCGCAAGCCAATATTTAAGCTTGGCCTTGTGTGTGCAAGAAAATGTAAATTCACGTTACGAATCTATGGCCGTATAACGATACGATGCAGAGTACAATTAAATTTATTTACACAAAAGAAAAAATCGTTAGAGATGTTAATATTCAATCTCTATCTTTCAAGTTCTTAAAATGTATATTTAACGATTAAAAAATATGATTTGATTTAATAATTTAATAATTTATTGATAAAAATATTTTTTTATTTTTAAAAATGCGAATTTAATTTACTTAACAATTTCTATAATACTTCTGTAAACAAGCATTTTCTTTTATCTATAGACGTTCTTAATAAAGAAATTATTGATTTATTTATTTATTCTATTATATATATATATCTTATACATATATCTATCTAATGTTTTTTTTATTTATATATAATATCTATCTATTGCTTCTGCTTTAAATTAAGATGTATTAAGAAATCTTTATTCTCGGTGATGGACTATACAATTTCCAGTTAACAATAGTGAATTTCTTTATTCTCTATTTCGTTAACTTTTATCTGCATTGTATAGATATGTATTTCTTTGGTAATCTTTTTAAACAATGATGAAAAAACATATACGCGATATTAAATATAAAATTGTATACAGAAAAATCACGCTACGCGCTAAAATATATCTGTATAACACAAAGCGAACTCAAAACGTCCCTGCATAGGTACTGTGCACGCGATAGGAGTGGGTTTCAATGTTCTTCTGACCGTTGCAGCGAGCCGTATTGTTTTCTCTAGAGTAGGGCTTCGGCGCGGCCATTGTTAGGTCCCCATCGCGTCGAGCACTTGATCTTTCGCTTTGTCTTTTCTTCTAGCACACGGGACAGGTTGAAAAGCCGACTCTGATACACGAACTTCTTATTAGGCAATTCTATCGTTAGTTCGGCGACCCTATCGCGTTTTATTAAAATTCTATGAATCTACCATTAGATCCCACAAAAGATTCTCGAAGCAACATTTTCAGTTTACGTGGCGATATAAAAGACATAAAGCACAAAGAATGTTTTCTGTTGTGCACTTCGTATTATTTTATATTTTTGCCAAGGACATTATTTCGAACTTATCGCGCATATCACGTCTCTTTAAACCCGTGTCTCTATTTGTTAAGAAACGAAAAGATCTGAGATTTTCATAAGCTGTTTCTATAAATTTCTATCGCAAAATGATTTGTTTTATTCTTTTTACGTCCTTGCAAAATCTTTTCTAGTTGCGCAATGGCTTTTCAGCGATAACCAATTCAAACATCACGAATTCTGAATTTATCAATCACAAGTGTCGAATTTGGCATGCGAAACACAAGGGAGAAGCGCGAAGCGAAAGAATCGTGCTTCTCTGCTGAGAGTATAACGACGCAGTTTCTTAGTTTTCGCCTCTCGGTCCCGATCTTTTTCGTTTCTCGCGGGAAAGCTCTCGATCTTAACGACTCCGTAAATTTTCGGGCGAGTAGCGTGTGTACGGGCTCGGGAATTCTGTACGTCGCTCGTACAAAGACGCCATTCCGAAGCTGGATGGAATTACGTGCATAGAATTACGAAGGTGGAAAAGGGGACCGGCGCGTAGCGACACGACGCGTCGCGGCGTTTCGATCGAAGGGCCACGGATGCCGTGACTGAAGGGAATCCTCGCTAGTTCGCGTGTTCGCCAGGAAAAAAAAAAGTCTGACTCGCTAGCTTATTATCATTTATATCAAACTCCGCGATAGATCACGCAAACTGTTCGCCGAAGTTCTTATCAGCGTTTCGGATTTTTTCTGCAGACAATTGCAAAAAAAGGTTACGCTACTACATCCTATCTTACATCAGCGAATGAACATTACTTGTTAGATATATTGTCATTATCTGAATTATTGAAAGTGCTGTTAATATTCCTAATATCCAACATTGTTATGTTATTATCCAAAATCTTGAGAATAGTATTGATCTGGATACCATGTTAAAACTGTTTTAATCGAAATTCTTTTATTCCAGATTCTGAAACCTATTTAAAAACTGTTTGAGACTTAAAAGAAAAGTACTTAACGCTAATCGTCAGCACCGCGATTTCTCCTTCTTATTCTCTTTTTTTCCAACATTTCAATTTTCACAGAAACTTTTCAAAATTAGCGATAATATCTCATCAAACTTTTATTCATGTATATTATATGATTGTCAAGAGAATTGACAATGTTTCAAAAATTGATGCTGAACAGCGTAGAATGACATTTTCGTTATTTAAGCCGGCTTGTCATATTAGTGAGCTCGGTAAGCATGGCGTAGAACGTTAAAACACGTGTGTTGCGCCTTATTAAAGGTATTTGGGAGTAACATCCGTTCGCCCAACCAGCCGGTGTTCCCAGCTTCCCGGAGACGTTTTCTCTCCTCGTGTAACGACGTAACTTCGCGGCAAGGCCCCGCGCACGTGCTTAACGAGCGTTGAACTTTCGTGCCGCTCGTTTCGGATGTTACTGCGGGGATAATTTAGCGGATAACTTGGTGAGCATGCATGACCCGACGACGTAATTGCGCTGTAACGTTTTTCCGGGCATCCACCATATTCTTTCTCGGCTCAATAACAGAGACCATTGCTTCGTGACGGATATGTTAAAACTGTGATTGATTAAACGAATTATTTTGTTTGATTACTTACTCTGTGAATTTTCTTTTAGATTAAATGACACACCGACAAATAGTCATTTGCAAATCAATCGCTCTTGATAATTCAATAATATGACTTAGATTATCATTTTGGAATTATAAATATAATTAAAATTTAAAAATTTAAAATTTATTTATATAAATGATTTATTAATAATATTAATAATATAAATATTATAAATATAAAATATTTATAAATAAACTGTAAATAAATGTTTATAAATAAACTACTTTAATACTCTCTCTCTCTCTCTCTCTCTCTCTCTCTCTCTTTTTCTCTTTTCTTTTAATCTTTAGAGATAAAAGCAAATAGCCAAATTTTTTTTTTCAAACGTGATTTCTATTTTAATAGAATTTAAGACTTATTTGTGTGTGTGTGTGTGTGTGTGTGTGTGTGTGTGTGTGTGTGTGTGTGTGTGTGTGTGTGTTAATCGAACTTTTCAAAATTTAATACTTAATAATTAAAAAAATTATGTCAAAAAAATACAAACAAATTTTTGCTAAAAATATCAACTTCAAATTATTCACGAAATATATCTGCAAAGTTAATCTACTTTAAAATCGATCTATATACTTTCTCAGACATATACGTTCGAATAGTACAACTCGAGCATTATTCAGGAATAAAAAGTGTATTCTACAACGAGCAGAGCCACGCTGCTCAGTCTTCTTGACGTAGCCGTAAAGCGTATCGGACGCGAATGAATAGCTCAGTAGTTTCAGAACGAGACAAATATTGTTTGGAAAGAAAACGAACGCGCGTTTAGACGAGCGAGCTGCATTACAACTCGCGCGTAATGGAGTGCGTGCTTCGTTAAAAGTTACTCTCGTTCCCTCCACAACTCGAAGCTATACCCTGTGTACTTCGTTAAGCTCATTCAATAAGAATAGCGAACTCATTCTATGTCCGTCTATCCTTCCCGAGGAAAATAATGAACTGCTGGCAACTTGTAAATATCCTTTGCTCTTCCGTGATAAATGGGAAGAGAAAATCCTTTTAAAGAGCCGCGACAATGTTTCTGTTATCAATAAAATCGTAATCTTTTTATAAATAATATACCATATTACACAATACTTATATACAAGCAGTAAGTATTTTCAGGAAGAAGGATTGTCAAATTTATGTTGTACGAAGCTATCAGCGGAATATGTTGTATTAAAGTTATTACAAAGATATTTTTTTCAACTTCTTCCGTGTAATTTCTCTTACAATCTAATATTGTTATAGACCGAGGCAACTTCGGATTAAGGTGTTTAATGACTTTAATGCGGCACGTTAGGAAAAGGGCCTTTATAATACTAGTTGTTATTACATCATTAAATACTTGTTTTATATAGACTTCAGTACAATAAGAACGTACGATCGCGAACTTGTGCGAACAGAATAATCTTAGAAAGCGATTCTCAAACTTCTTGATTACTTCAAAGTGCTTTTTCAACAGCAGAGTTAATAATCCTACTAATAACCGAAATATAAGTTACCTTTAATAATCTTCAATCTTTCTTTAATGTCTCGAATGTATTCAAAATTTTCCTAAAATTCCTTCGTCCGTACTTAAACTGATGAAAGCTAACAACAATTTTCTGTTTAAAATCTTCATAATATAGAATCTTATTGTAATAATGTCAAAAAGTTCGTGAAACGATGTCATCGAAACGATGTGAAGCATTCCATTAAAGCAACTTTGATTAAAGAGAAAATGTATAAAATAAACATTTAAACTCCAGTTAAACAATTGTTATAATAAAACGTTAATTTATAATTTTATAAATATGTTGAAGATGTGTAAATTAACGTTTTTTTGACGTTGAATTGAATTTCATTTCTTTGTTTGAATTCGAATCTAGTCCCAAATCAAATCAAATCGAATCGTTGAAACATAATTTTTAATTAATAGACAACATAATTATAGTTAGATCGAATTTTAATATATAGACAGTAAAAAAATTTCTATGTATAAGAAAAATAATATTGATTAATTGATATAAAACTATTTTAAATGTATGTAAGGGAAAGTCGCGGATACTGACATAGATCCTCTCCTTATAAAACGACACCTCCTTGTTTCTCAAAAATTAAACATTATTAATACTAATAAAAATATGATCTGTGTTTAGATGATTAAAGAAATAAAAATTCATAATTCATATTAAGATAGATCATAAGATAATAATCTAATTTATTCGCGCGCGCGCCCACACACCCACCCACCCACGCACGCACGCACGCACGCACGCACGCACGCACGCACGCACGCACGCACGCACGCACGCACGCACGCACGCACATACTAGTTTCAAAAATATTCTATTCCTCTCTTTCAAATGTTTAGAATATAGTAGAAATTAAGAACTTTATAAAAAAAGTGTAATTTTTATTAAGTCGTTTTGTATTCGAATATTTAAAAATTTTACTGAACAGTTAAAAAGAAATTTAAAGACTCGCAAGAATTTGAAATATAAAAAAATAAATCGATTTCTTTTTATACTACGCTCTATACTATATAATCAAGTACGCTTTATACGCTTTATACTATATAATCTATTTTACTTAAATATAATTCAAGAATAAAAAGTAACATAAATATTTTAAATGGCGAATAAAATATTATGTAAAATACAATTAAAATTAGTTTTTAAATTTAAGCCTTCCGGTATAATGTGTATCTTAAAACGTTTGATAATACATCTATTATTGACGAGCGCTGAAGTTTCATGAGGTACATTTTGGGAATCGTTGACGTAATGGTATGTCACTTGAAAAAAGTAGCACTTTCCAAAATTATCTTAACTTGTTGAAAAATACAGTCTGTTTTGTGGCGAAATCAATTATGTCCTACTCTTCCTGAAGTAGCTCACACGAATTCATATTTTTAATACATCCGTTACTGTTACGTGTTATCTCAAAATGTAATATAATGCTCGGCGAATTATCTCGTATATGATACATAATTTGAATTATTGTAATGACTTATTTTACGTGGCTAGCATAGTATAAAAGGAATAAAGTTAAAACATTATATTATATTTTTTCCCCCAAAATTATTAACAATTTTAAAGAATATGTGAAAATATGGGTTAACAATAAATATATTAAGTTGATTTTCATAATTAGGTGAGCCCGAGAGTGATCTTTTTTTATCTCGCAATACGTTGATCTAAATCCAGGAATCACGGTACAATGATTTCTCCATCCAGAAATACACTTCTAAAAAAGTTATGTTAAATCAATACTCGAATACGTCGAAGTCTTTTCGAAAATTTCTTTATTATTGATTTTTATCTGCGATGCTGATTGATTTTTTCGCTGCGCTTACTTTGTAAACGGTTGTTATCGCATATTTTGACAGGTATGTATATATATCAAGAGGTTAATAGTATATTAGTATAATAGTAATAGTGTAATATAATAGTATGTATTTAAGTATATAGTTTAAGTATATAGTAAAACTAGAAAAAATACAAAATACAAAATTAATAGAGCGCGCGAGCCGCACGTCTGTGTTTAATATAATAAAAAATAGAAATCTAATATATATGGATAACGATTAATCACTCCTTTGTTTTTGATATCAACTTACGATACTGCGCAACGAGCTACGTTCGGTCAATATTTACGAAAGGACAAAAGCTGTAGCTCGCTACACTTACCGAAGTTAGAACCGAAGCTATCGATCCTCGACACTCGTGGCATACTTTACCTTCGCTACATTCGTAATATATTCACAATATTAGGATATTATGAGTGTCAAAACGCTTATTTTTGCGTTATCAAAATTGAGTTTGCTTTTGCTTCAAATTTATATATATTTTAAGATTTACATAAATATATTCTTATTAGAGATATATTCTTTAATTAGGGAAAATTTTAAAAATTTGTTAAAAAACTTTAACTTAAAAAAAATCGGATCAGTCAAATAACTATCTATGTTGATCGTGAGGATCAGGAAATATTGATAAAAAATTTAAAGGTGTTTAATTATTGAAAAATATAGTAAGAAATTTACTATCTTTTCTATTGTATTTTGTTTTTAGGAATTAAAAAAAAAATTAAAAATAAAAAAAATAAAGTTCAACAATTAATTAATCAATAAATTATAAATTCTGAAAGAATTACAGTGTAACTTTGTTCTCGATACATACAATCTCCTTGCACTAATCTAACACAACTTAAATCATAACGAAATGCAAATTATTCGAAATGCGGTGACTCAGCAGTGCGTGTAACACGTGAGGTATGCTGTATTCAGCAACGGCGCAGATGTAAATACGACGAAATGAAATGAGTATGAAAACGTGGCAGGATTACCGTAGCTGCCGCGCGAAAGCAAACGAATTTTGCTTGGACGACCCGATACATCGCTGTGTTTACAGGCTTCGCGAAAGTATCTTCCTACAGGGAGTGGTAAAGCGCGACGATACCCACCCAGCAATTATTGCCAACAGCTCTGAGTCTAACAGCTCGCGTAAGAAACGCACATACACGTATACATAAACGCACACAAGCGACGATAATTGTTTTGTCGATACTGCCCACTACTCGAAAGACTATTTTAGTCATGCGAATCGCCGAGTTCTCTCTTTCACTCATATCAGGAGTGAAAAATTTCGAGTGTTTTCCCGCTTTCGATCTTCTAGCGCAATGCGTATGTGTACATCAATTTCTAAGAAGAATAATTCCGCATATCCACATGTTTAAGAAATATTTTCACAAGTATTAATTCATCCGCGCTTTATAATTGCTTTAATCAAAAAATGTTGCTACCTATAATATCGTAATCTTAGTCGTATGTATGGGAATATCTGGACATCTTTTGAGTAAACTTTTAAAAATTTCTTTCAAGATTTTTATTTATAGAAGCGCTATTACGCAATCCCGATTTGATTGATCGTACACGAAATACAAAGGAATATTTGGAATTGTTTGTTGTCAGTTCTCTCCTCTTTCTCTCTCTCTCTCTCTCTCTCTCTCTCTCTCTCTCTCTCTCTCTCTCCCTCTCTCTCTCTCTCTCTCTCTCTCTCTCTCCCTCTCTTTCTCCCTCCCTCTCTCTTTCTCTCCCTCTCTCTTTTCCTCCCTTTCTTCCTCTCTCTTTTTCTCTCCCTTCTCTCTCTCTCTCTCTTTTTCTCGCATAAAGCACTTATCAAAATAATTCTCAAGACTTTATGTTAGGCAGTAGTTATTTTGACAATTCGTAAATTTGTTTACGTAATTCAAACTTACAATGAAAGATTATTTTAGCTATGATTATTCATTTTCACAAACGAGAAAACTCGTTTTGATTTAAAGAATAAGATATTTCTTTTAAATACAAAAAGAGTCATGTTTCGTATAAAAGTTAAGCATTATAATAGATACGCATGTACAATAGATATGAAATTTTTATTTTTAACAAATTTTAATATAGATTTCTTTGACAATCGTTCTTTTGTTTACATTGAGCCACACGATGTCTTAATAGTTTCCAAAGAAATTTAATTATTTAGCTTTGACGCTAAGTTAATTCAACATGCCCGTTACCATTAGGGTGTTCTCAAAGGATGACTTAACTCGTTTCTCCGCTAATCGATTGTCTTTTACTGCTGTTACCTTGCAAAATATACAGTGTTTCATTTTAAGTAATACAGTTGATTATCTTGAAAAAAAGTATTTTCGTGAAAGATGTTTTAGACGAAAGTTGAACGATTTGAAGGGTGACAAGTAATAGTAAAATCAATTTTCAAAAAAACCGATTTTTCAAGATCGCACAGAGGCCATCATCATTTTTAAAATTAGATTTGTATGTTTTTTTTTTAATAATATATAATTTCTCTAGTTATTCCACACATAAAAATATTACAGTAAAGTTATCGAAAAATATATAATTGTTTACAATGAAATATGCTTTTCTTAGTTTACAATTCTTTGTATTCTTATGAATTCTACTCTTTGCATTCAACATTAAATATAAGGAATTTTCTTCTTACGTTAGCATTAAACACTATGTGTTAAATAGATATAAAATTAAATTGATTATTAAATAGATATAAAATATAGTATCTGCGAAAGCCGAATACAAAGAATCATTTTCATCAATAAGATATGACAAATTATAACTTTAAAAAGCTATTTATTAAAAGTTGCATTCGGTAATTATAATATAATACAATCGATAATTTTGCAAAATCCATCAAATTTGCGCTGCGGGTTTATCAACAAAGTTTGTTATTTTGATGGCGACCGCGCAAAATATCGCTCGGGAGAAGGCACGATCCAGTTTTTCGCGAGAGAGTAAAACTCATTCACGTTCATCGATGCGTTCACCGATGCTCGTGAAAGAAAAAGGCGACCTGGTCATACGGCAACCTTCACTCGATCGCCGGCCGAAAGGGTTACGGTGATGAAAGCAAAAAGGGTATGGGACACGTGGACGGCCATTGTGTCGACCATAATGCAAGAGGGACAAACGCAATTTGTCGCGTCACAGCGGATAGTCAATCGATTAGATAGGATACGCCACAACAGGTGCATGTGCGAGCACGATGACTGCCGGATTACGCGTGTAGGGATTCCCATAATTCCACACGAATGCGACGAGTAGCCGCTCCAATTATGCAGATCGCGCGCGTACAACGATACAATTAATTTTAGAATTTATTTGCGCATTCATGCAATGTTATTCGTTAATAGTGAACGCGGTACCAGACTCATCTCTGATCGCAGTTTAGG
Source organism: Cephalotes varians (assembly GCA_037157785.1). NCBI lineage: Eukaryota > Metazoa > Arthropoda > Insecta > Hymenoptera > Formicidae > Cephalotes > Cephalotes varians. Next base: position 479,755 of record JANQDE010000074.1, read on the forward strand.
TAAACACATGGAATATTATCACGGTTTATGCGATCGGGATAACCCACCGACTTTGCACATTCCAATTAAGCAATCTACAATCGTAAGAATTATAAGAATTAAATGTAATGATTGTAATGTCGAAAATTTTCTGATATACTAGTAATATTTAGTTTTTCTTGTAATATTTATAAAAGAACATTTCAATTTCTCTTGTTAAATTTCTCTTATTAAAAATTAATAAGCTTATTTCAATTTGAATCTCCGTTTTGTTTATATTGGTTACTTGATGTTTATTTAAATAATTTTGTTTTAATATTTTACAAAATGTTCCGTAATATTTGCATTACTTGATTAATAATAAACTAATTATACCGGTTAATAAAATATTTATGACTTGATGAGCTTATGAACTTATTTATGACTTGAGGGGAAACGTTATTATAAATTTGCTCGCGTGAAATATTTCTCAACTATTAGAAATTTTTGTGTGCACCGCGAGGTATTTCAGGATCGCGTTATCCGGAATATAAGTTCAGGTGGTGTCAGGGACGGCTTCGCGGATGGTGAAACGAGTACACGCGGTTCACTGCTTCTGCCTTGATTATAAAATCGATAGCGCACGACAACATGCATGAATCGTGCTCTGCATACTGTTCTTCGTTGACTTATGACACACCATTCGGCACGCGCCAACATACGTTCTTTTGATTGCTCTTTGATACTGACATCGCGAGTTAACTTTTTTCCAATTAAATTGTACTCTCCGCGGATCCAACCCTCGGCCGAGATGATATTTGTTCGCCAGTGTCGACCACACACAAATTAAAGTGTACGCTTCTGTAAATAAAGAATGAAGTGAAAATTGATTAAACAGACAAACAATAAAGATAGGAAGCGTAATGAAAAATTACATGATTGTTAAATCTTGTTTTTTTTTTTTTACCGTTAGTGTTGATAAATTATTTAAATCAAACAGCATCTTTACGATTTTGATTTACAATGTTTACAAAATTACACGATACTTTTTTCACTAGCCTTCTAGCGAACTAAAAAACTAAATAA
>JANQDE010000074.1:481168-494545 GCA_037157785.1 Cephalotes varians
ATTAAAGAAATAATTTATAAAAATAAAATTATATTTTTTTAGGCTGCTAATTCGTTAGAAAACTAATAAAGCTAGTAAAAAAATATCGTGTAATTATTTGACTTTTGAGCGGTATTACGTTGGCTGTTGGGTTTTAAGAATCCGAATGTCGAAAAAATTTTAGACTTGCGCTACTTAGGATAGTTTAAATGCCGAATAAGATTTTTAAAAATAAATGTTTTTAAAATTTGTGTTATTATTTACATCTGTAAACGAGTATAATAATACATAATTGATATATAAATAATTGATATATGAATATAATAATATACAAATAATGATTAATATGCGAAATGTTTGCTACAATATGTACATTGTCGTATTCATAAAATATAATGTATCGAAATGTTACTATTTTACATACATCGAAAAATATTAAAATGTTACAATCTATTGCTGCCACAATTAATATGGTTTACGATTGGTTTACGATTAATACAATTTTATTTACAATTATATGCACCGCGATTACCGATATCTATTACGATATCGACATCGGTGTGCATCACGCGTGTTATAATTGTAGCGCGTCATTGTAATTTCCTGTATAATCATGAAAGCTTCGATACACGACACTTCTCTTTGTCTCATATTGATAACAACATTAGTATAGGTATGGGACGCGGACATTAACGATGATACGATCCGCATTTTGGACGATAATATTTCGGAGAAAATGGCATGGCTTGCACATGTTTGTAACGTACCATTGATCTGTCACACGATTATTATGAGATGTCTGTGTCATCGCCATCGAGTCTGTTAATTGTCAAGACCACATGAAACTAATTACGAAACATTTACGGATATGAAATGCTCAAACCTTATGTCATCGACATGTAATAATTACTGTAGCCATTACACAAATACACGTCATATAATCAATAAATTTCTGTATGTTGTACGTATTTATTAGTCATTACATGAATATTATATTAAAAGAATATCAAGTGAGATACTCAACATAAAGTCTCATATTTTGAGACAAGGATAGTTTATACCTTTGATTAGAAATCAAATTGAATTGAGAGTATATTCAGTTGATTGTAAGAAATGAAATTACAATTCCCGACAATTCCTTCAATATATTGACAATTATATTAAAATTAAATATTCGTATTGTTCTAACCCATTCAAATCGTAAAATATATTTATCTATATTCTTATACTTTTGTTTAACTTGAAATACACGCCTTTATTTATATAATATATATAATTTTCACGTAGTTCATTAATAAAATAAAAAATAATCTCACATGATTGCTCCAGTGGCGTCTCAGGCCTCTTCCTTCTCCGCCGTCTTCTTCCTCTTTTTAAATTCGTTCTTTGCATTTATAATGCATATTTGCGCAAATATGATTAATTACGATTACGTATACTAAATAAAAATAATTCTATAGTACTTGAACAGCACTTCCGATGTTATACGTACTTTACTGAATATTTGATTTTTTTTTTAAATATCGCGACGGAATAAGAACATGAAAAAAAAATACAAAACTTTTTTCTTGATTCGCAAATCTCGCAAATAAGCACAACGAATAAAATTGCAAATGGCAGAGAATTTTTAAAAATCATATAAACGATACAAATAAATTCAGATTTATATTTTACGCATATAGAGGACACATATTTAATACAGGCTTACATACGATATTTATTAATTAAATACTTTGAACACTTTTCAACTTAAAGTTATTTCATATGCGTGACATATTAGTGTAATCGAAAAATGTGAAAACGACATTGATATTTCAATATCGTACGATTAATGAAATCGTGCTAGTGACTGACTGAGTTGCAATTATATCAAAATATACAATCGAAATTTAGTTGATGAAAGTTTAGTGGCGGAGATTATTGATTGTTTGTAAATAATTGCATTTCGATGGGCAATGCGATGATACACAGAACAATTTACCGTTACCTGCCGTCTCGCGAATGTGTATTTTAAGAAAAATGTTACGCTTTGTTTTATTAACATCGTTATAATTAAAATAACAATTAATTCTGTTTGAGACAACGTTCTAAAATAAAAATATTGCAACTTAAATATTGATGATTCATTTCAATTTGATTGAAATGAATTCATATGTATATAAATGTATATTATTATAGCAATTTTTAATTGTTACATCCAAATTATTAATTTATTCCTTTTATTATTTTATTAATTTATTCCTTTAATTTATTTCTTTTCGTGATTGATGAATTTGAATAGTTAAAATTCTTTATATTTTTAAGTATATTTAAATATTATTATATATAATATACTTAACAATTCTTTTAAAATAAGAAAAGTAAAATTTATTTTTTCTTTAATAATAAATTATTTATATAAATTTATTATTACTATTTTCAGATTTTTATCCAAGAAAGAAGTGAAAATATGTTATATTTTTAATGAATCAAGAAAATGAGATTAAATAAGGAGTCGCAAAAATGTCACAACGTAATCTTTTTTTCTTAATTTATTAAAATTTTACAATTTTACTGTATTTTAAATAAAATATTAGAGACAGAATAAAATATAAGTAATTTCTATAAATATTTTTCTGATAAATATTTCTTCGAGCAAGACAAAAATAAATTTTATTCCTCAAATAAATGAATAAATTAAATTTAATACCACTGACATGTCCTTAACCGAATTTAAAAAGATTAAATTCAATCGTGCGTATTACTCTTTTATTGAATTAATATGAAAGAGAATTATCGATCAATGTGTATAACATTATTTTTTTTAACACAAAATGTAATAAAGAAGAGTATTTTATTATATTCATTGTTAAGATTAATAATTAAAAACACATTCTTGGATTTTGAATCAGATTTTTTGTATTTAATCTTTTCTTAAGTTTTTTGGAAGAAATATTACAAAATTCAAAAATTTTCTTATAATTTTTTATATTAACATATACACACACATAGTTTTCTTTTAAAAACGGATCAGTGAATTGCGAGAAACAAAATTCTTTATTTGGAGATAAATTTATGTAAAATTCTCAAGTGAATCGTGATTGCAATTGTAACGAATATGAAATTGATTTCTGAAATTTATTTAGAGAGATAAACTGTTTCAGATCAGTCTTAAATAAATTCTTCATTCGGAACATGTCTATAAATACGGACCTATATTTTATAGTTTTCCATAAATTGCAGTTATATTTTTGTTTTAAAATAAAATAGCATAAATTATTATTATTACAATAAAAATACATATTCAAATTTTATGTACTTATGTTATATGTTACCTTATTTATATTGTAAATGCACTTGTTTATGCACTTCCATTTATATGGCTAAATATGCTGGAAATGCAAAATTTCTATATAAAAGACAGTACTAAACGTAAAATGCTGAGATTTTATATTTTTTTAATATAAATTATTCCTCAGTTATTATGACGAGTGGTCAGACGTTGAGATTCCACTTTATTAGTCGGCATGAATAATACTGTTGACAAAATTTTAAAATTTTCAGAGAAGAGTGAATATTATAATAAAAAAGGAGAAATATGATATTTAAAAAAGAGCAGTATTTACTTTGTGACTTAATGATTTGAAAAATGTACATATAATCCACACGATGTTCAAAGATATGTTTTGGAATTATGTTAATAATTTCCGTTTTTTATTCCTTTTGTGCTACTCCTCTCTGCCTCTAAAGATCTTGATTTACAATATTTTCACAAAATATTTTTAATTTTAATAAGAATCGTGCCGTAAATTTATATTAAAATGTAACACTTCACAGTGGCATTTGCTAGTTGATAATGGGAGTTTTAACGGTGAAGAAATGATCTTCATTAGCATTCGCCGTAGATCGCGTCGAGAAGACCGATGCTGGTTATGTCCAGCTTGCAAAGCTCGGATGAAAACTGGGAGTCTTTTGATCCGCTTAATTTGCATAAAGGCACGCCTCGAATGACGAAACGATCAATCAAGTCGCTGTGGGAAACGAGTTACTATCGCCGTCTTCTTTTCGAAATGATCGCTTCGATCGGTCCAATAATTTACACGCCTCGCTAGACCGCGAGCGGCGGAAACGTTGCTTCTCCCGTTCCAAAAGTTCGTTTCTCGCATTAAGTCGAGCGCAATAACTTTGAAATGTTCGATCTTAATCAATGAGCGCTTCCTCTCTTGCTCCTTGTATCTTCCGGCAAGTAAGCAACTTATTTACTTGTTATGTACTTTAAATACCTGTTTAAACATAAAAAAAGATATGAAAAATAATATAAGTAGGGATATTATTGATAGTATGAGACACCAATATATTTCTTTCACTATATTTATGCCGTAGGTTTTTTAAATATTAGTTAGTTATTTAATTAATTTAATATTGATTGTTTTACTGAAGATTATTTATTTTTTATTAAATTGATTTTAGACGATCTGCCAGAATTCAGAATAGAATTCTATTTATAATTTTATGTGCTAAATAATATAAATATTTAAAGAATTTAAAATGTATATTATATATATATATATATATATATATATATATATATATGTATATATGTATACATATAATTATATTAAAAATTTGATCTGATGTGAATTGTATTGTCTTTTTAAAGTAGGTTTTAGAAAATGTGTTATATTTACAAATGTTTTATTCTATGTGATCACGAATTACAATCACTAGCATAATAATATCAGTTTCTTTACTAATTTTTTTATATAAATTGTTATTTGTTTGATTGAAAATAGAAGAGGATGCATTTATACGCAGTTCTACAACTGCAATGTAATTAAGCACATGTATTGAAAACACATGAGTAATCGAAAAGAGAATTGCATTGGTTTGAATATAACGTACTTGTTCTATATTGATAGAAGAAGAAATATATGGTCCAGCTATAATTTACTTATTCTGTGAAAGTTGAATCTATGGTCTGCCTGCGATGTACTTGCAAAGAGAGAATATATGGTCTGAGTACAACTTACAATTAGTTATTCAATGCGGATAGAGAAATTTATAGAATATTAGTATTTCCATGTTAGTATTTTTAGTTGCATTGACGTTTTCCATTTTATATACACATAGGCCATATGTCATTAAATTCTCTAATCAAAATTTTACATTACTATTCTACTTTACATTAATATTCAGCTCCGTTGTTTTATTGATAATTACTAAATTATACTCACATAAAATTAATTAAAATTAAATTATAATTTGAAATAACCATTTGTAATAGTAATTAACAAAACTTTAAATATATTATTACCTTGAAAAGGAGATATATATAAATTGTAACATAGTAATTTCTTGTACGATAAAACAAATGTTGTTGCAGCAAATCACGCATCAAGAATCGACATTTGGATGAAAATCGAACGTACAGCGCAATAAAAAAAAAATCGATCGAAAATATTTTCTCGCGTTAACACAATGTGTCAGTATACGATAAATTCTCTCTGTCTTTCCGATATCACCCGTTGTAATTGCACGTACGATTGTGTTAGCCGAGCGATGCTTTGTTACATGATAGCGTCGAGGATTCTCGACGCTATCAAGAACTGGAATTCCATTTCCAGGCCCCACGGGCGCAACTTTTTCTATTCTTCTGGTCCGACCTGATTTATCGTCACCCTTACACTCACGTGTTCCACGTGCTCGGGGTCTTTCTACGGGTACACCCTGCGGTACACTCACGTGATTGATACGAAGTTGTAGATCGTGGGGGTAAAGGGACGTTCCATAAGCCTCGCGTGCGGCCGGAATTCCCGATTTTCCGCTCTTTTCCCTTCCAGTCGATGTATCCTTCGAAAGTGGCTGACGATACCAGCATGTTAACCATTCGCACGTATCTTGGCTGCAAATTGCAACAGATACGTATCCTTTGAGATATTACTTCGTGAGATTTTTTAAAAATGTATTTATTAAAATATTACTTTTTTTATAACAATGGACATCTTAAAAAATTTTATTATAAAGCAATTTTTTTTTTTATGATTAATATTATATACTGTGATATTATATATTGTGATTAATATTATATACTGTGATATTATATACTGTGATTAATATTATATACTGATTAATATTGAACAATTATAAAGGCTGAGTAGTTGCTGCGACCATATTGGAATCCTAACATTGAGGGGAAGAAAGGATTCTGATCACTTTTGCAAGTATTTTAAAACGATCTCATTAGTTTGTTTTAAAAATTGTCTTTATTTACAAATAATAAGAAATTTCAACTGTCATTTCTTGCTTATGTCACGATTCCAATAGTTGATGAGGAGCCGTACTCAGGAGCCTTAAAAAAAATATATGTATATATATTGCCAATAATAATATATTATATTATAAAACCCTATCTGAATATGTTAAATTGTTTTATAAGTCCAAGATTTGATAAAATTTTGTAAAAAGGAAAATTTTTGTTTGTTTTTGAGGATTTACAAGTAATATGTGCATCCTCTTGTATATAAATATCGATTCTTTTATCGCGATATCACAAGGATCATAAAGTTTTACGAATCTATGCTACAATATAATTCAATGCTACAATATAAATATCACTGATAATATAATCCAGTTCAATGCAAACCAACGATTATCAATGAAACTTATCAAAACTTATCGATCAACAAATTCCGTTGAATCAATGAAAAGACTTTACATAATGTTGTGTTCCAGAGACTGAAGTGAGATCGCCACGTTTCACTGGGTCAGGCTGGCTGGCTTTTCCCGCCTTAAGAGCCGCTTACAAACACGTTCAATTGGAACTGGAATTTCGGCCAGAAGCATGGGATGGGGTGCTTCTCCTAGCAGGAGAACGAGACGATCTTCAGGGTGACTTTATGGCTTTGATACTGCATCATGGCTTTATCGAATTCAGGTATTTAAATATATATTTTACATTATTTTACATTATTTAACTGTTAGTTAAATAATAGTAATTATAATTGATATATTGTAAAACAATTTGATTTTTTATCTTAACGTCCATAACAGAATTGATATTCGCATAAAACTTTTTTTAATTAATTAAAAAATTAATTTAATTAATGAAAAAATTTGTTTAAAAAAACAGATAAACGCAAAAACATTTAATATAAAATTTATAATGAGATGCATTAGCAAACAAAATCATAAAAAAAATATAGCAAATTCTTTAACAAAATTAAATTCGCAGAAGACAAGTAACAGAATATTAATTTAGAAATTAAGAGATCGTTGTAAATGTCGTCAAAATGTGATGAAGATTCTCCGAGAACGTAAACTTCTTAAACAGTATCAAGAACGATGTTCTCATCGATTTTTTTTGGATCCCGCAAGGAGAAGCAAGCTGCATTGAATATAAAGTTATACGGGGTACTTTATTGGACACTTCGGCGCCATAATTTCGGAGACTTCGCCGTGAGTTTGACGTGGTCATTAATTAAGCATTCCGTGCCGGGACTAATTTTTCGTTTACAGCTTAATAAGCCGTGACTTAATGGAGCCCACGTACGATTTATGAGCGCAAAAACTAAAAGTTTTACCTTTTGCAATATAGTCTGATCCCGTTCCACCTCTTTTACGACGTTTTGCGTTATCCTGTCGAGCATAGACAGAAAACTTTTTCGCTGTAAAAACAATACCGTAGAATTTATTTTACAATGCACTATGTAAAGTTTCGCCTAGAAGTACATCGCAAAGTGTACATCACCACATGACACTAATATTACGACGATACTTTTTTCAATATTGCGATGTACGTAATAGTGTATTCAAACATTGAGATATATCCGTATTTATAATAATATTTTTGTTGAAGAATGAACTGCTAAATCGATATGAGCGCATCAGTAATATATGGACATGTCCAATAATACTAAATATAAAGTTCGTTTAAAAAAATAACATTTGTTTTGAAAAGTATTTATGAAGATTATTTTATTATTATTTTCGTCTTTTTTCCAAAAATGTATTGCAACTTGTATTTTAATAAATTAAGAGAAAAAAATAAGATAAAATTATAATGTTTTTTTGTAATAATTTAATCTGATAATCTTCGATTTAAAAAATTATTTAATTTTATTTTTCTTTTAAACAAAAATCTTTGAAATTAATAATAATATATATATATATAGTTTTTTTATTAAAAGAAAAATAAATTATATTCTTCAAAGAATTCTTTAAAACTTAAAACAAAGTAATATCAGCTATTTAAATTGTCAAAAATCAATTATTATCTTACGCAATACTAATAAATTCACGAAACACAAAACACAAAGTATACAATAATTTAAAATTAATTTGAGATGCAAGGCATATTCGCTGCATATTTATTTTATAAAACGTTAAATGTTTCGTGGGCTTGATGTTTGTTTTGTCGGTATTCAACACGCAACAATATACAATATAAGGCCGCTATGTAACAAAATCGACCGAGATAGCCATTCTATTTATCGACATGTTTATCATCGCATTACGCTTTGAAAAACAATCGTGACAAATATTAAAAGATAAACGTTATCACGATTGTTACAATAAGCAATTATTAATTTGCGCTAGTAAGAATTAAAATATGATAATTTCTTATCGAAATAAATATGTAATATTTTATACGATTTATTAACTTAAAGTCACAAATATAAATAAGCTAAACGAACGAATTTTACAACAGCGGAAGATTAAGTCACAAATGCCAAATTTATACAAATGACAGTATTAAAATTCAAGCTTCATTATGATAACACTTATTAATTAAATACATTGCACTCGTTTGTGGAGTAGGAATCGGAATGATAGAGAAGAGATTATAAACTATTGTTGCGCAATAGTTTATAATCTCAATATGTACGGGCGATAATTATCTCCTCAGAGACACTTGGGAAGTTCGAATATATATTGTATCGCACTTTGAATTTTTGGTTTAAATGTAATAATGCTTAAAATTTTGATATTGATAACATAAAATAATATATGAATTGTCGGATCGAGTTATACAAATAATGAGAAGTTGCTGTATATCAAATACGTAAGATATATAATTTAAAATTAAAGAAACAAAATATTTAAAATTTAAATAAAAATATTAAAAATTTTTTTTCACAATATGTTAATTATCTCGAAGAAAGCTAATTTGAGGCTGAGTTGCGACATGACCTTAGTTTTTATTAGGTATCTTGCTACATAAGTTTATGGTCTACATAAGTGTACTGCGCATCATGTTGTCATGTTATTCGCACGACGAGACTCGAGCAGATAGCGGAGCTCCATATATGTCGATATATCTATCAAAATGCGATTATTTTTTATGAACAATTAACAAATCGTGTGGTTAATTAAATTTCACGATTAATTAAATTTTGATTGTATGTTTTCGCACAATTGTATCTCAATTAGTCACTAGTTCGACTTTATTAATTACACGGTATCAAAATACCAATATCATTTTCAAATCTCTCAGTCATAAACGGAATGTCGTGTGTACGAAGCGAATCGACTTTAAACGTTTAATGATATATAACTAATGAACGTCATAATCAAACCTGTATTTTAATTCGTTATCTGTAATCTATAGCATAAATTCGATATTTATAAATCATGATTTGATAAAACTCTCCGCAGTTTGAGATTTTATTCGTTGTGTTTATTTATTTTATATATTTAGAGATTTGTCGAGATGAGAGGATTATGAAGCTTTGTACTTTTTTCACGTTCCTCTTTCGTTGTACAATAGTAAAGTGCGCGTCGTGTGAGATTAACGTCGGAAGTACGGTGAGATAATCTTTTGGTAATTAGTACGTGTAAACGTAATTAATCGTGAGTGTTGAGAGTGCAATGAACGAATCTGACAATGAGATAAAGAGAAGAATGTGTCGAGCGATGAGGTAAGTAGATATCACATCTTATAGAAACTTATTACTTTAGAATGCACTAATACTCTAGGATAAACTAATACAAATATTCTTGGAATTAGTATAACCATCAAATTGTTAAATATTTTATGCATAAATTGTCAAGCATAAGATTTTCAAGAAAATGTTATAATTTAGATTATTCAGAACACTATGTAGATATACGTAATACATTATTAATTTTATTTTGTTAAAAATTGTTTATGTTAAGTAAATTATAATGTTTTCGGCATGTGTATTGATCAGATAATTAAAAAATAAGTAAAAAATAAAAAATAATAATAATAAATCCAAATATATAGAATACTGACATTTTTTAAATATAAAATTTTTATTGAAATTTCTTCATAGTGTTTGTTTCTCGTGAATAAAAATTAAAACAAGATGTTCTGTAAATATTTAAGTAAAATAAATTATATCTATTTTAACACAGCACGAAAAAATCGTTAATTCAATTGTGTTACTTTATTTTCCCTTTCTCCAATTTTTTTAAATAGAATTTGAGATCTGTATTTTAGTCTTTAATTATTTCTAAGATTAAATTGTTTCTAAGATTGTTTCTATTTTATATACTGTGCAAAAACGCAATATTTACAGTTTTTATATATTTTGCAAACACATAATTAAAAGAACAAAAAATATTTTAGTGCCAAATATTCCAATTGATTTATATATTTAATTAAAATTTTAACATTACATATTTTAAATAATTTATTTATTTAAAAAAGACATTAATGAAATTATTAATTATTTATTCTTATAATAAATAAGACATTTTATTTTTTAATAAAATTTTTAAAGATTATTAAATTTGAAAAATTTCCATTTAATATCGAAATTATTATATAATGTTATATAAAAAATTACCTAAGTATAAAACAAAGATATGATAAATAAGAACGTGACAGGTATTTCATAATTAACGATTTATTAAAAAAAGAAATATACATTCTTGAAAATAAATTATATGATGTATCTTCTATTCAGATTTGGATTACATTGGGATTGTAGGATAAGAGGATTGAAATCATAGATCAAATACCGAATTCATAGACACATTCATCAAACGTGCCATATAATTTATTCATTGATACCAGAGCCTATTGTTTCCTGGTTTCGTTTCCAGAATTCATTAATCGAACACTAAATGCTTAGCCACATAAATTTATTGTTCTAAGCATAGAGTATTATTCTACATACGCGCGTGCTTGCGTATTAGTGAATTACTTTCGCATGAACACAAATAGATTATCATCACTAATGATGATTTTCATATTGATTCTAGTAAATAACGCCAATAATATTTCGAAACAACTGCAAATGTTATTAAATGTTAGTCATTTTTTCTTTTTCATTAACGAAAGATTATCGTCTGTCAAGATATCAAGAGTTATTCTTACGTTTAATAAATTGGTAAAATAGGCAGCTATAGCTGATAATTAATTTGTCTTACAGCGTTTTTGTACGTACATTGTTTAGATAAATAGTTTAAACAAAAAAGAAAGGAGAAAACAACATTTTCTATATATAAACCAAATTTATTTTATATATTTTTGAAATAAAGTTTTTTTTTAATTATTGATTCAAGATTATAAATTTTATTATTAAATTAATAATTTATTTAAAAATGTTATTCAAACAACTTAAATAAATTTGCCACCCCACACACACACACACTTATACGCACACATACAGAATTGTTCTTTTCTTTTTGTTATTATATATTTATAATATAATATATTTATAATATGTCTATATGAATTACTAACTTATTACTTCATTGCAAAACAAAATAAATTTTTTGCGCATAGTAAAGCCAAATCAAACAAGCGTGAATATACACGAGTGAACGATTTGTCTCAATGAACATCACCGCGAATGCTAGCGACACCATTCTCACTTATTAAAGCAAGTTTGCGCTTATTTATGCTGGATTTAGTTCCAGCTTTATATATCAAAAGAACATTATTATGGATCCGTTTAATTCCAATATTCCGCAATGTGTTTAACATTCCTAATTGATTAACATTATTCTCGTAACCTTTCTGCGATAAGGTTCGATTGCGGCAGCGGTGTGGGCACCGTGAGGAGCACGGAAACGGTGAAGCTGAATGAGTGGAACACTCTGAGTGTCTACAGACATCGATGGGACGCCTGGATCCAGCTGAATCAAGAGAAGAGGGTAGAGGGACGATCGAAGGTAAGGGTACTTCATTTTATTTCCATCAAGGCCAGACGCCGGATATTATTTACTCGCATATACCGCGGATTCAAGGAGAGAATCGATATTACGCAGCGAGGCGGAACGTATTATCGGGATTACCAGTGAGTTTATTCGAATTCTCGAGATTCTTACGGTGACGTCCACACGTTCACTCGATCGTGTGCCTCCCCCGGGACTTTTCACTCGTATTTACGTAAAAATAAAATGAGAAAACGAAATTCAATTGATTGCGATAATAGTAATTCATTGTCGCTTGTAGTAGTAAATAAGCATAACGTTTTGTTATGTATAATTTAAAATATTAATTGTTAAAATCTCTTCTTTGTTTTAACAGATATTTTATCATTAAAATAACAATAAAAGATACACATAAATATTAAATGATAAATTAATGATAGTATAAAATAAATTTATAATTCGTATAAAAAAGATGCAAATATTCATATAAAAAATGTAAATGGTATGTATGTGCTAATAATACTAATTTTACTCGAACACCATGTTCATGGTCAGCTGCAGTAATAAATAAAATAAAATTATTTCTATTCTCGACGAAATCCACTCACGAAAAGTTTAATGGCACCTGGGCGGAACCAACATTAAACGCTGTTGTATCTCACAGAAACTTACCGGAAACTTTAATGAGAGAATGTAGTCCGGAAATTGAAGAAACGCTCTTACATTTTGAAACTTCTTTCTGAAGTATTCCATGTGGGCTGCGTAAAATTTTTGACTTTTTTCCTTATTTTTACACGCGAAGTTGAAACTTGGTTGAAACGAGTTATCGATATGTGCTAAAACACATTAATGTTGCCGCAACAAAACTTCAGCTTTCTTGAAAATTCTTATTTTGCTATAAAAGCCACAAAAGCTTCGCATGAGAAGTTCCTTGTATTTTCGTTGTCCTAGATATTTCAAGAAATAAGATACGAACAAGTAGACTTGGAAAAGATCGCAATTCTTATCGCAAAAAAGTAATAAATTTTACGTTGTTTTACATAACAAAAGATAGAAAACATAATATTTTCAAAGTAATTTCAAGTAAAATTTAATTTCAAAAAAGTTATAGTAATATATTACTTAATTTAAAATTTAGTGTATAAATATATTATATATTTAAAATATATATAAATATATATAGTGTGTGTGTGTGTGTGTGTGTGTGTGTGTGTGTGTGTGTGTGTGTGTGCGCGTGCGCGCGTGCGCGTGTGTGTGTGTGTGTGTGTGTGTGTGTGTGTGTGTGTGTGTGTG
>JANQDE010000074.1:495734-575734 GCA_037157785.1 Cephalotes varians
AAAAAATCAAAAAATCAAAAATCAAAGAACGGTCACTGTCAAATCGCTATGTTCCATCCGTGTTAGATCGCACGTCCGCACACATCAAYATCTAACAGAAGACAGAGATCAAAGTATRTTTTTCATTTGCAAATAAACAAATAGACAAAGAAGTTTATGTTATTAATCGGTCATATATAGGACTTAAGTTGTCCGTGTCCTTTTGCAAGTTTATACTATTGTTAGATTTTTTAAAATTTTTTGATAAAAAACATTTCTGTAATCTCCCTCTTCTTCTTACTTTTCTCTTTGTGCAGTATTTCTGGTCTGTCCCATTCAAAATCGTGATTCAACTGTAAGCGGTGRTTKGTAACYACCGATTGRTTACCGTACGCMTTCCTAATGTTGCTCCTATGTTCTTTAACTCGCGTTTCGAYGTGACGTTTCRTCTGTCCGATGTACGTTTGATCGCAATCCTTACAGTTAATCTTGTAAACTACCTCGGTATTCTGGTTGACGTCCAGTTTGTCTTTACCCTTTTTTATTATCGTGTTAAGCTTTTTCGGGACCGTGTAAAAATAGAAATATTCACATATCATTTTTTTAAACTCTATAATTTACGTAATTATATCTCAGTTACATATTGGCAGCATTAATATACAAATTATCGCCCATTAAACAAGAATAATTATAATTATGGGGAGAAAGATAGAGAGAAACAATAATTATTATAACAATGCTATCGATTCAGTTATTTCATATTATCAAACTCAATAGACCTTAAGATTTCGATGTTTGTTAGATTTAAATGGTACAGATTTTATTTTATTATTGTTAAAAAGTTATATAGATATGTCAAAGATACATCCATATTTTCACAGCACATATCACATGATGTGTCGATAAATTTTTGTTTGCAATATATATGTCAGAATTAATTAGTCATCATCGATTAATATTTAATCCTGAACCGCATGTTATACAATATATATTGTAATAATTTAATTAGTTTTAACAATTAAATAGAATTACAGATTAGTTTTACTTTGATTAGGAACTTCCGCATCTTTAAAGTTTGAAAATCGCGTTTAATTAAAAGTCAATGATTTAATTTACGATGCATCAGCGTGCCACAGAATAATGCAACTCCTTTTTGATGCAAACGCCGTATGTTCTTTGACACACGAGTTTTCCATTGTTTTCCGTTGTTTTACAAACGAATACACAAATCTTATCGTCAACTAATCCGTTACTTTAATTGTACTTACTTTAATTGTATTCGACGCTTGCTACGCATTTCTTGCTCTTTTTTTCTCAATTTGATTTACATCGCTTCTTCTGCGACGCCCATTTAACTCGTTATTTTGCAAATGAGATGCAGCGCCGAGGACGAAGGATCAGGAGTGTAACCGAGACTTACAAAACGTTTTTACACTGGCGATAACGGATAATTTTTTAGAAATATTTGTAAAGGACTAGATTACTAATTTACAAAGTTCTTATTAATTTGAGCATTTCTTAAATGATAGATTCTTATATTATTGTACTTTTATTACTGATCTATCGTTACACAAATTTTAATATATTTTACGAAATAAATTAAGGACATTAAGGCTCTTTTTTAGGAAATCATAATAAAAAATCATAAATGTAAATATCTAAATATGATAAACGTGCTCGAACTAATCGAGTTTGATAATCATCAATGAACATTGAATATTAAGAGAGCAAGTGTTATCGATAAATGTCTCATCTACTTTTTCTACCAACCCTTTTTCCTCAACGAATCTCTTAAGCATCCAGAATAGCGGTATGATAACGAGGAATTATCGGTTGGTTCTCGACCCATCTGTTTTTCTCAGGCTAGGTTTAATTACCTTTAAAATCGGGCAGCATCGCCGGCAAATGGCTTCGCGTTTCAAGCCCACTTTATCCTAGAGTGCTATTAAGCACTCGGTGTTCTAACGACAGCGTCGTAATTAGAGAAGCCATCCCTGACCTCTCCGCTGTCTTCTTCTGTTCTCGCTGGCTTTTTCTCTTGCCCTTCCTCTCCCTTTTCTTCCCCTCGTCATTCTTTTCACTTTGAAAAAAAGAACAAGAAGCTAAAGCGAAACTGGTTACCAAAGCCTTCGCGATCGCGATCTTCTCAACCAATTTAAGGAATTTCCTTTAAGAATGGAATTCGAGAAGCGACGATAACCTACGATACGCGAGACGCGTGCATTCGAATACAAAACGACGTCATGTATGACAACGGCATAGTTTGTCGTCCGATACGTAGAAAATGCGAGAAATGTGCCGTACGAAAATAACACGGATTTTAGAAGATAAAAAAGATTTTCTATTTCACTTAATATTAACGTGTGCTCCTTTGCTATTATTGCTACGGCTCCACCGTAGTTGCCAATTTAATTTTTAATTTATTCGCTTTCTAGATTCTCACGGTATAATTATTTGATTAAAGACTTTTTCGTAACAAACTTCTGTCACAAACATCTTGACATTTTAATTTTCTATTATCATATCAATTAATGCAATAGAACACGTTAATTAAATTTTTTAAACATATCTATGAAAAATAAAATTTAGTCATAGTCGAATTATATTTTTATCTAGGAGAAAACTGTCATATTTTGTTACATACTTAAATTTAATTAAAATATTTTCGTAGAGACGATTTTCATACTATTCTTATTATTATCATAGAAATATACAAGAAAATAAGACAATATAACATTGAGCTTGTACGCCAAATGGAATAATTTCATGCATTAATCAGGCAACTGTGCAATTGCGCCGGTTCGTATGTTACACTACATATGTGTAACTAGAGAATTCTGACTTCAATTGCAGGGCTTGTTCTCGAGAATTACGTTCCGCGAGCCGCTCTTCGTCGGTGGACCCGGAAACACGACCGGTTTGGAGCGACTTCCGGTGAGGACTGGATTTAAGGGCTGCATCCGGCATTTGGAGGCGAACGAGCACCATTATCGCTTCCCCTTGGCCCCGCAGGGCGACGCCGCGAATGGATTCGACATCGGTGAGTACAGCATCGCGGCGTAACATCAGGTTTCGGCATTTCGCCGAAGTTTCCTAATCATCAAACTCTCTCTCGTGATCGATTTCGAATAGGGACTAAAGTAGTTTCGGTGACTGTTCTATGTCGGCATTATATTTATTTTTATATCCATGATATTTTTAATCATTCTAACGCCGATAATAACATAATAATTTTCACGCAGTATATGGAAATTTGAAATACGAAAACAACAGCATAGTAAAATATATGTTAATAAATTAGTATTAATACACAGTTTTTTAAATTTAATATTTATTGCAACTAGCAACTAACGTTTCGCAACATGATAGTTACAATTATACTTTTTAACCAGTAAAGTGATATACGTATGCGGGGATTGAGCTACTTGGGGAATTCGTTTCCAGCAACGAAAAAAAAATCGAAGAATATATTCGAAGTTAAATCGAGCGAATGTCGGAGGATTTGCCAACTAAATTCATGTGACACCTGTTGTCCGTTTGCCGATATAGCTGTTAATTCGGTCACCCGGTAGCGCTCCGTCGCATTCTAACCGATCATGTCGTAGCTGCAAGACAGCTAATTAGAGTTTATAGTTATTAATTGTTTCAAATATTTTAGCTCTGGTCCTACATCAACTTTAAAGCTGTCGTGCGACGGAGAATAAATAATAATAATAAATCTCTGCGCGAGTTACCTTTATTCGTTGTTTGCACGATAATAAATGATGTACCAGTCTCGTATTAAATGTCGTTTTCTCTTTTTTACATCTAGTGATTTATTAAGAGGAAATTCGCGTCGTATTGTTATACGAGTTATGCATTTGCTTATGTCAACTGTTATGAGAAATGCATGAACAAGCTTTTTCACTCTGCAAAAGTTCATTCATTGTATAAAATGTTTAATTAAAATGGTTCAATACATGACGGTTGAATAGTATTTTTGTCATATCGATGTTAAAATTTTCGGTAGATCATTTTTTTTTTATCAAACTCAAAACATAAATATCTGTTTAGATCTAAACTGTTTTAAATTCTAGAATTTCTTACATAATAATAAAAATTACAAATAATATAGTAACAAAGATATAAGAACAAATTAACTAAAAAAGATGCAATAAAAATAAAGAGCTAACTAAAAAAGGTAGTAAAACATAATTCATTAAATTTATAAATTGAAATATAAAATTTTATATTTCGCGAATATAGGGTCGTTGAAATTTGACAATTTTTAGTTAAATAATGATTTTAAAAGAAAGCGAATATCTTAAAGATAAATTAATTTTATTATATAATTATATTATATAATCTTATATTATATATAAGATTATTAATTTTGATTCTTTGATATTTTTAAAATTATTATTGTTTTATTTATAAAATAGTTTATAATAAAAAGACAAAATTAATTTTCCGGATAGCTGTTACATATTTACAAGTCATCAGAAATAGTAATATTATTATTTATTTAATTTTTTTTAATATATCTTGAACAATTCGATAATAGAACAGATTCAAACGATTGTTCTATATTTGAATGGTTGTCATATGAATGGTTTTTTTAATTGCAATGAAAAATAATTTTCGAGCAGACTGAACTACCTCACATCTATATACTTTCCATTGTTTATAGATTTATAAATTAGCGAATTTCTGTTAAAAAAAAAAAAAAACCGAAACTGATGTTTACACAATGAGAGTGTGCTCTGTTTAATTTTATCGTGAAATGATACGATCGTGTGACGGTCTCTTTTGTCGGTGAAGAGCAAGAATCACTGAAGAAGAAATCACTGCGTCAGCCAAGACTATGATTATCACGAGTAATTATCGTTATCATTACCGGAGTGTCGGTAATTAATTGTCAACATTTGGGAGGAAGTCGTGTCCGACTATGCAACAGCTGCTTTGTATGTCGCATTAATTATCTCTGCCTGGAGTAATGGACATCTGCATGGTATTTATATCACGACGAAGCCAACCAAATGTTGTCTCTATTTTGTAATATCGGACATGCCATTGTTCGTAATATGTGCGGAAACATAATTTAGATACATGTAGATGGCATATCCGAACTAACCCAATCGTGCGACAGATACGATATTAATGTTGATAAACATTAAATTGCGACAATAAAATATAAATAACGTAAAGCGTTAAATGTTCTTAACAGAATATACAAGCAAAAGCATTTTACACTTCGCATAAATAATCTCATTTAATCTTATAATGCATTATGTGTATGCAAAGCGTTTGTATATCGTACTTTATCTGCAAAAACTATTTATTGATATAAGTAATATATAGGTTTTTTCTTGAAGCAGAATTTAGTGTTTTCATAACACACAATACCATACGAATGTAGTACATTAAAATCGGATGAAGTGCATCCAGGAGCATAATCGGTTATGTACGGTTAATCAAATATATCGCACGCATGGAGTACGGTCTTTATCAGCGTGTAGCGTTAATTATCAAAGATTAATCGATATCAATCGAGGCATTATTATGTAAATTTGCGAACTACCAATTGCTAAATTGGAACCCGTTTTTATTTACAATTCATATGTTAATGCATGTAAACATTGTATATAATTAATACAGATATTTAATTCAAGCGTGTTATATGCATTTGTATAAAATATACTAATAACTTATTATTAATTTTATTAACAGTTATTACATCTTAAAATATAATGAAAAGAAAATATCAGACAAAATAACATCAAAAACTGTATTATTGCACAAAATTATACAAAAATTTAAAAATTATATGAAAAATGAGTTCATCACTTCTAATATGAATTAGAAAACATGAAAAATATTAATATCCTATTTAATATATGATGTATAATCTTTCTAATATTAATTGATGAAATAAATATTATTTCTTTATTTTGCTCTTTTATTTTTATTTTGATCTGCAATTATCAATTTATAACAATGGTATTTCACATGAGATAAATAAGACGAGTTAAATTGAAAGTTCCGCATTACTTTCCGATTGAGTCTACGTTTGCCGTATGAGAAGACCCATGAAAAGATAACACCATTTAGATTGGAAAACTTCGAGTGCAGAGCACTTCGAACTCTGGCACTCACAAAAACGAATAGCAAAAAAATAAAAATTCGAGTTATTCATTATCGCGAGATCGATACCAATTTGATCTTTTCTCAGACATTTCGATTTGAATCTTTATCTTTATTAAGAATGATTTTAGTTCATTGTTAATTTTTTTTTTAATTACCAAGCTTCTTTTTTTGCATGAGACCAATAACAAATATCATATATAAACTACGTAACAAATCAATAACGGCGATGAGAGTTAAGCATTGATCTCTGGGTGCGAAATATATACTTTATATTTTTATATTATATATACATTTATATTGACGTTTTAGTTCGTTTTCGAGCCATTTTTAGTAACAATATCTTCGTTAATCATTACAATATCGTTAATCAATACATAATCAGTCTAGACTCGAACTAGTTTTGTCAGCCCGACAATATGTTAATTTTAACGCGTAATAGTTCAACATCAATCGATCATGTTTAAGTTGATATATTATTTGATTGTGTTGCTCTAGTTTTATTCATTTCGACTCCTAGATAAGTCAAAGATATTTTAAGATGTATTTCTTTATCCAATGTGACGCACGTTTGCAAGCTTCAAAACAACTCTAGCTACATGACCATGCATCGTAAGCGACATTATTTTTATGTGTTTTGACCGATAAATGGAGTATTTTCGAAGATTGGTAACTTATTTAGCGATTACGTATTCATTAACGAAGATATTATTACTGAAGATGGCTCGAAAACGAGCCGAAACGTCAATGTATATACAATATAATATACAAATATAAAGTATATATTTCGCACCTAGAGATCAATGCTTAACTCTCATCGCCGTTATTGATTTGTTACGTAGTTTGTTTAAATATAGAGAGTTTAATTTTTATTGAATGTTTTAAATATTATATAAAAAGAATGATTTATAACATAATATATAATATAATATATAATATAATAAATAATAATATATAATATAAATTAAAATAAAGATGAGAAAAAATATAGAAAGAAAAAGAATTAAATTTATTTATTTTATAATAATTAAAAAGATTTATTTTTTTCTTATAGATAAGTAAATAACTTGAACAAAAGACAAAAATTTATCTATATATAATCTATGTTAAAAACTTAAAGATTTACTGTTTTCTTTGTCTTTATTAAAATTATAAATGACAAATAATTAATGTATTTCTAATTATTATTTATTAAATTTGCTAATTGAGAAAGATTATAATTGGCTAATTAATAATCTAATTTTTTCTATCTAATTTTGTAAGCTATTTTTCATGTAACATACGTAATATTTGAAGGGATCCGATTACAAGTAATAATCTGTTTTGCAACATGATAACACAAATACGCGGTTTCACGGAAATATTTCACGAAAATATTAATCGGAACTATAAAAAACATAATGTTAAATATCTCGCAACGGGGATGGAGAATCGCGTATTTCCTGTCAGTTGTCACGTCGTAAAGCTCAAACATCAAATGTTATATCGTCGACGTCGTGCGCGCAAAAAATTTCTCGTCAATGTTCGCGCACGCTAAATGATATCGTCGAAAATACGATGAGGCGGAAGAGATTGATATTTCTCCACTCCGATAATCGGACGCGACGGCCTGTCGAGGCGCGAGTGATTTTATTGGTTTTATCTCGCGCGCAGTCGAATCTCTCGTGTAGAGTCGAGTCGAATCGAGTCGGCCTCGATCCGATTTTCACTTGTGTAACTCTTGATTTCGCACTCTGTCGGAACTTTTATTAAATCGCCTGATTTATTGTCGTTCCAGAGGAGTGCACGGCCGACAGGTGCAGTAAGGTGCCGTGTTCCCACGGTGGAAAATGCCTGACAACCGGAGGTGACACGGCTGTCTGTCTCTGCCCGCTCGGCTATACGGGCGATCTCTGTGAAACTCGAGTGGATCTGCAGGTAACCGAATCAATTTCGAAGGAATTATAAGCACGAACAATCACCAAGCTTATAAATGAGAGTATTACGAAATCTGCTGATAATACAAAATATCTCTTCCGCAGTATGCTGCAATTTAGCATAGTCAATAAAATCATTAGAAAATCACTTGCCAAGAACATTGAAACAGTTTGTTCAATTCATTGCAAATGATTGAATAAGATTAAATCGGATTGCTTTTTTATAATTTATTTTAATAATTTTTATATCTTTCTGTAGATAAGTACACACTAAACACACTATATTGTATTCGCTAGTTTTCCGTTTCTTGGCAACATTGCAAAATTTAAATTGCACAAACTTTGAATTTTATTCATGTCACAGTTTTTTTTTTTTAACGAAATAATTATATCTTAGTATATTTATTGTTAAATGTTATTGTAAATATACACTCTTAGAAAAGATTTCTCATAACGAGACAAAAAATATTCTTGACGTATACTTATAAACTTGCTGCAATCTTATACAGCATGAAAATAAAACAATATTAAGATTAGATCAATAATTCCTATTCTCCTCCTTCGAATTAAATAAGATTGACTTATATCTTGAGACAAGAGTACGCATATAAATTTAAATTTATATATTCTTACATTTAGAATAAATAAATCTTTACCGACATACTTAAATAAACTTGCCTCATGCGGATCCAGAAGGCCTATGGCCCAATAGATAAGAAGAATTCAACGTGTATTATGATAAGGGGCCGTAGCTGAGTCGATCTGATGTAGATGAAACGGGCAGTCAAGCAGTGCACACTATTAATCCATTAAAACTATATTCATAGAAAATATTTTTGGATGTTATTAGGAAAAAAGACTATATTACAGGCATATTAAACGTTTAGTCACATTTGATTTAATATATTTATACAATTAATGATGATTTATACTAAAAATAATTTTTCTAATTATTCCAATTATAAACTTTAAGAATAAAATAAAAAAGTTTAAACAAAATTAATTGGTTTTTTTAAATTAAAATAATGGTCAAGTTCAGTTGTTTCTAATACTGGCAACTAGATGAACATATTACTGGCAGGAACATATTAAAATGAATTTTAATAAATGAGTTGCATGAATTTTAATAAATGAGTTGTATGAATTTTGATGTCTTATTCTTATGAATTTGAACATATTATTTGTCTGAATTTCAACATATGATTTGTACGAGTTTTAATATGTTAGTTAAATAATATTTAATATTTTATTTGTACAATTTTTAACAGAATATTATTTCAAAAATTTATTTAACACATCTATATTTTACTTTATTTAATTATTTTATTTATATTAACTTCAACAGATATAGTAAATTTTTAAAATAATATCCGATTTGTGAGAATAATATCCGATGTGTAGAATAATATTCAATATTATAATATCATATTATATCATATTATAATATCTAGTATTAGAATAATAGTACTTTTACAATAATAATATCCCAGAATAATAATATCCCAGAATATTCGATGATTTGAGCGATAGAGATAGACAAAACTACATGTCGATATCTAGATACATTTATTGAGGTTATATTATCTGTTCAAATGTCAGTATTATATTTATGATTGATGATAATACTGTTGAGTATTAGAAAAAACGTGAAAAAAGTGAACATATTATTGACATTAATAAATATATTATACAAATTAATAATTTATTCAATATTTTATTTATTTTTATTTCAACATTATTTTACCAAAAAATGGAAAATTCTTATATCTAGAATAAAATAATCCTGACGCTATTCTATTAATTTTCTCAAAAAGATTTAAATTAAAAAATTAATAAGATAGCATCAAAATTATTTTATTCTAAGTACAAAAATTTTCTATTTAAGAATAAAATATTCTTCTTCCAAGAATAAATATGATTGGACCTATACTATTTTCTGACTGATTAAAGAACATTGAATCCGGAAATCTTTTCTATGAATGTATTGTTGAACCGTTACTAAGAATGAATGAAAATCTTAAAAATGTGTTAGGACTTATTATAGACAGGTAAAGAAACAGATTAGATAGTTAATGAGATCTTTCTCATTATTGCAAATGAAAAGTAATTGCATAATAAATTGCTATGGTTCGCCTGTTGTTAAACTTGTCGTTGCGTAAATATAGATGTTTGTGATCGTAAGTCCAATTTTAGCAACCTTCGGGTATCTCAAACGCATATTGCAAGGCGCCGTTCGCATGCTAATAACGTTCGCTGCAATGTATTTCTAGTTGGCGAGAAGCTAGAGTCGTTTTCTGACATATTTCATGTTTTCGGGTTTACTTAACGCGTATATTTCTTTCACGGTAATGTCAATTCTTCTTAAAGTGACGACATAATAAAACAAAAATTGATAGAAGATTGAAAAAATAATCTTTTGAAGAACGAGAAAAAAATAATTGTTTAAACATTTATTAGATATTTCTAGAAATATATTCCTTGAAAAGACGGCAAGCTATGAATTGCGCCACGAACCAAAACATCGTTTATAATGCAAGAATGAACGATAACATCGTTATTTCGGTATATTCATTTTACTTTCATGATATTCTCATCCATATATATATGCGATCTAACACATTTATAAAGTTCGCTGATATTGCTACTTAGGAGTTTATCAAGGAATTCATACATAGTGCAATAATTAAATTCGCAGATGGAAATTTATTTTTTTAAATGCCAAGGTATTTTTGAAGATTCAAAAATTAACATTTTTTTCTAAATTGTTTTTACGCGCGACTAATTAAAGGCATTTTAATATGACTTTTGAAATCGAATTCTGTTTTCTGAAAAGCACATGTTTGCCTACAAGAGTTGCTACATGTAACTTATGGATCGTTTCCCTGTACGTGGGAATAGTATCGCATCTACACTTGCGAATGTACAGGTAGCGAACGTGTTTACATCCTATCAGACATGACGTTGTTATGCCATCACGTTACGAGATTTGATGGATTATATGCGGCTTGTTTCAATCTAAGACCCGATTGCATCGACAGCATGAATCGAATAAGCTTGACTTAAGCATAAACTGTCTCTTTCTAGATTAAATTCGTATCTATCGTGAATGAAAAAAAGAATATTTAATTTTTCATGATCTCTTAGCAATTCTTTTTTATCTCTCACAAAGAAATGGTAAAAACTGCGAAATGCCAAATGAGATGAGTAGCTCGTTCGAAAGAAAGGAGAAGGAATGAAGTGTATTAAAATCGTAAAAAAGAGTTTAAGTGAATGGTCTTTAAAGTTTTGAATTTGCAGTTAAAGTTGGATATCCGGTTAGTTCGTTAATATTAAGTACTAAAATTGTGTCGCAGTAAGCAATGAACGATCTATAGCTGATTGTCAGTCTCATCTACTTTTTATAGTCATGGAAAAGGCATACGTATCCAACTTTAAACTGCTTGAAAGACGCTAAAAGATTTGACTTAACAGGAAATTTCTATATAAAAAATTTACAGCAATTCATAATATTAGAATAGTATATATTATTATGATTTATTCAGATTGTCTCACACACTATTTTCGCATAAAACATGAATATATGGCCACTCTATTCTGTTTAGTATTATAAAACGCGGCTCTTGGATATGCATTATTCCGCTACGTTAATACATTGTCGCAAAATGCGACGCGACATACGAGAATCGATCGCATCCACCCGTTTTGCAAATGACGCGTTTATCCGCGCAATAAGCGGGCGGCTATAAGTAATTAACATCCACGCCATTAACGAGACGATTTAAACGAATAGAAAGACATAATT
This sequence comes from Cephalotes varians, assembly GCA_037157785.1. Taxonomy (NCBI): domain Eukaryota; kingdom Metazoa; phylum Arthropoda; class Insecta; order Hymenoptera; family Formicidae; genus Cephalotes; species Cephalotes varians. Next base: position 507,555 of record JANQDE010000074.1, read on the forward strand.
CTCTCGATACATACGTACGTGTGTGTGTGTGTGTGTATATATATATATATATATATATATATATATATATAAACTTTAGATCGAACGATGTGTATTGAAATCCTCGCGATTTATATCAGTCGACTTAATGGAGCGAACGCGGCCGCATTCGCCGGAAGTCACCGTATGCGGTTCGCCCGCGCGTGTGCACGGTTTCTCGTGGATTATGCGCGGTTATACGATATCGATTATGGCAATGGTGGAAAGCAGAGGGGTATATTCGTTCCGATATGATGAAATTGGTATCGGCGTTCGACCGATATTACTTCCGGCACGAAGCGGAATGACACCAAGTGTGCTGAGCTATAAAGATTCATTCACATGCATCAATACTTCGTCTTTAATATCAGTATATAATTATTAAGATTAATTTTCTGAGGGCCAATCAAACTGTTCTCAGTAAACATAAAGGACATGCTTTACAAATTGAAAATTACTTCAATACTTGTGTAAAGTGTGTCATTTGATATTTTGATATAAAACTGAATATATATATATATATATATATATATATATATATATATATATATACGGTTAATTTTTGCGCAATGACTTAAATTAAAATTATTTACGAATATTAAATAATTATTATCGAGTACGTTTTATAATAACGACACCAGTTTAGAAGCAGCATATTAAAAGCTGATATATTTTTATTTTTTATATTGCAAACTGCGTTTTGCGTGCAGGAACTGCAAGAGTCGGTAGAGGGATGTATCCTTCGCAGGATTACCGTGTTTCCGATCTCGAAATCAGAACATAAACTAGCTAGAGAAACGACCATAAAGGGCTCGAGTTAACGAGTATCACTTCAAACTCGAAACTCGTTCTCGAACTTTGGTCTTGCCCGACTGTTCCCGAGTTTAATTCCATTAACGTACAAGCGGAAGAGATATAGCCGCAATAACCAAATGTCGCCGGAATATCGTCGTAATTTACGGCGACGACTATTTTTGCAACATCCGCCGAAAGCCGGAAGTCGAAATAAAACGCTAATATCGAAGTAAAACTAAACGCTTTGAACGGCGTGCTTTTATCGTAAGAAATGCGCGTGACACGTTTTATTGACTTATTTACGTTCTACGAGAAAGATAATATTCCTTTCAATCAATCATAAATAAATAGCTGACGAATTTTCTTATCAGACTGTAAAAAATGATAGAATTAAGTACATATTCTGCTATTAGACTTTATAAATTGAGAAAGATAATGAGACAGTTGCGAGGATGTACAATTTCTTACAACTTTTCTATCGCATTTCAAAAACGAAATATTTAAAAAAATCTGATATGACATTTTTATCATACAATTTTATTTTGTTTGAATTTTTATACACTTAACGCGTGAAAAAGTACAGCTCATCAATAATATTTTTTATTAAAAATGCTTAAAAATGCAATTTTGAATTATAGTAGCAATTTTTTGAAAATTATAATCTTCTTTCTATTCATATGCTACTTGAACAAAATGGTTTCTGCACTAAAATGAAGGAACATGAAAACCTTTTTCAGAAATTACATGCTCAAGAGAAGAATATATTGCGTTTCGTAAGCATAAAATTATGTTGATTGGAAAAAGAAGTATGAATGGTTCTTTTTATATTAAAAAATATATTAGAGATATTATCAAACATTACATTGTCGATTTTTTAAGGCTTCATAGTTATAGTTGATCAAATTCTTTACGTTTTTTATTTATTACTTTTTTTTATGATATTTCTGTATTTTAAATTTATACCCCAAAATAAAGTAATGTATATCATTTTATTTTATTATTAAGGAATAAATTTAATATTAATAAATAAAAAATAATATTAACATGTACAATTTTAGTATTAATGTATATGCAACAAAATATAATGTTTCGATTATATTTTTAATCGCATTATTGAAAGCATAAAATCTTTTAGATTGTGATTACATAAATTAAAAGTATTGTTATTTATAATCAATTGTTATTATTTATAATCAAATAATATATTATAGAGCATAAAAAAATAGGTGCTGCCATATTATTTATTTCCTATTTCTTTGTTTACTTAAAGTACATTATTTATCATAAAATAAATCTAGAATACATACCATATTAAAAATATATATAAATATAATGAATAGTTGAGATTTTAATCTATTGGACATAAATGTAATGCAAAGCATTTTTTGTAGCATAATAAAATCAATAGAGCGTTACTCTCAAACGGTCGATGATAAAACAATATTTAGTTTCAATGAAGTTTGTAATAATCGATGTGTGTGGTTATGAGTACTCAATAATGCAGTAAGACATTTCGAAGTTCAAAACTGTCTCGTAAAAAATTCGTGAACCTGTCAACGGTCTTTGCGCGCCACAGACTGAACCGTGAACATCAGGAGGACATAAGCCGAACAGAAGGATGTAAGCGGTGAGAAAGGGTATTCCCCGAGGGATCTTACGAGTTGCTAGTCTTTCGCATAATACAAGGTTACTTCTCTCCTAGTTCTCCCATGGGAGCTTCTTATCACCGGGACGTAGCTTTTACGTAGCGGGAAAAGGAAAAGGAGGCCAACGAGCACATAGGCATCGTGTGGGACTGAAAATTTCTTAAAGGAGCATATCCCCGTCCAACTTAACGGCGCTGTCAGGATTCCTTCCGTTTTGTCGTAATTAATTTACGCTGCTCTCGCACTGTACTTTGAAAGGACCGTTCACGCTTTCATTCCTTTGATTTTTCGAATTTTTCACCGTCTCTCTCGATGACTCGACGAAAAGTACATTAAAGAATCTTTGAGCGTCCGAGCAAAGAAATCAAATAAGTAAAATAGAAAGGTAGACAGAAAATGATATCCGTAATGTGATTTATATACTACAATAGATAATTTGTTCATAGCTTAAAAAATTATGTTTTTTTTATAATATAGAGAAGTATATAAATATATGGAGAAGTAAATAGTTTTTGATTAAGTAAGAAAAGATTTTGATGAATTTTTGAAAGCGAAACCGATAATAAAACTTTATTTTTTAACTTAGAATAAACTATATTTTAAAAGAATACTGCATTTCTATCTTTCAAAAATCAAATAAAATTCTCATTTTGAGAATAAATAGTCATATTTCCTTAGGCGTAAAAAGTATAAACTTTTATTTATTTTATTATAAAAGATATATCTTTAAGATATTCATCAAAATCTCTTGTTCGAATTGAGTACTTACGAGGCATATTTATAATTAAATAACTGTCAAGAAACAGACGTGTCAAACTTTTTTACTTACTATTCTAGTTCAATATTTCAATATTTCAACTTATAACTGGGAACTTATCTCTCCAGAACAATATTTAAAATCATGAAAAAGAATATTCCATGTTACCCAGCTTTCTTTCTTTTTTATACGTTTAGCGTATTTTTGATGCGTTCATTTCTTATTCTATCAAATAAAAAATATGAAAATATAAAAATACTTAAAATAACGGTTCATGAAATTTTTATAAGAGGAAATATATCACTCAGTCTCATGTTTAAAAATAAAAAAGATAAAATAAGATAAAATTATTTAAGATAAATTATTAAAGATAAATTACTAAGATAAATTATTTAAGATAAATTATTAAAGATAAATTACATAGCATAAAATTCAGTGATGATTCCCACTTAAGTTTTGCGAAACGTCAAAATACTATAATTCGTCGAAGGATCCTCCACGAACGTTCGCATTTTGCATTTTATCTTGTAAGATAACTGACGTACAAACAATTATCAGCCAGACTCATTAAGACGGACACACATACATCGCTTCGATCTTTTACTGCTTTTAAAGCACTTGGTAAATGCTACATTAAGGATTATCCGAGACAGTGACATACAGCATTTGCATTCCGATTTACGAAAAGCACAAAATCCCGTTCTCGCCGTAAATTAAATAACAACAACTGTTCCGGGAGTTTCTCTACTTTATGCTTGACGACGAGAAGAGTTATTACAGTTACTGCGAGAGAAATGTGTGTGAAAGAGCAAACATGTGCGTCTGTAATAACAAGAAATATATTGCTTAAATCTGTCACAATTTTAAAATTGTTACGAATGAAGCATCTGCAATAAATGAGAAAAACGATTTCTGCAACAATACCTATAATAAACGAAGAAATATAGAAGAGATATAAAAAAAGAAAAGAAGCATTTTCGAAATAATACAAACTGCTTTTTCATAAAAACAAAATATATTTTTAAAATTAATATATAATTAGAATATATATATATATATATATATATATATATATATATATATAAAATAGAATAAGGAAAATAATTTAATCTTTTGAAAGAAAACATAAAATCAAACACAAAATATCAAATTGATTGAACAAATCATATATCAATACAATAGAAAATTAATTGGTGCAACAATAATTAATTGTATCTATAAAATGATATTTATTTATATTATTGATCTGTTTGAATAGAAATGTTCATTAATTTGCTCATTTAAATTAATATTTCTTTAAAATAAAATATATATATATTCATAATAAATTAAAATAAAATTATTTTGAATTTACTAAAATGTCCTTTCTAAATTTATAATTTCTAAAATTTTTTTCTTGCTTTCTGTAATGCATATTTAGTTCATGAATAGTTTTGCTATTACATGTAATAGCACTCTTTTGGAATATCATACTTAGAAATGCGTTAAAGTCTCATATTCTCAAGAAAGCAGTTATGAATTATCACGGCTAATCTCCTCCTTAAACTTACATTATCCTTTACAGTAGATATACGCGTGATATTAATGTTTTCTATTCACAAAACATTATCACAAGAAATCTCTATTAATATCATATATTCAAACTTAATTAATAAAATAGACAAATTATACATATCTATGATATCTATTCTTTTATCAATTCTTTTATATCCTCTTTTTTCCTATAATATGTTCTTTATATATTTTTTTTCTAATTAAGAATAGATTCGTGACCGATATGTGAAACCACAACAATTAATTAAAGCGCTCACGGTCAAAGCTAGATCTTCGTGCTGAAATTTCTTCTGTGACTTTGTATACATATCTCAAGTTCAACTGCGCGCCGAATTATATTTTCGGTCTTAAAACACAGTCTTAAGATGAANAGATATGTATACAAAGTCACAGAAGAAATTTCAGCACGAAAATCTATTTTTTTTCTGCTACTTTTTAAATTGAAAATTATTAAGCAAATTTAAAAATTTAATTAAAAATTTAATTTTCTGAACAAAATTGGTCACACTTCTATATGTGAGAAATGAAATTCTTTATTCTGATAATTCCGCGCTAATATTTCAGACATACTGAGTCATTTTTTTAAATTCTTGATCAATTTAATTTTTTTTAACAAAACTATTAAAGAAACTAATTGTTTTTCAATTATAAATTATTATAAACAAGAAGCTTTTTTAAACTTATAAATTAGTTTTAGTTAGATTTTAGTTTGGCGATTTATTATGTTTAGTAACGTAGATATTTCATGTTAAATGTAAACTTTTGCGACAAATTGATAATCTTTCTTGATTTATCAATGACAAAAAAAAATCAAGAATAGATTGATTGAAAATAGATAGCTTGCCAGACATCCTATATTTTTTTACGCCAGTCTACTATCGTTTAAAAGGCACGAAGCGTAACAAATACGACGCGTTCGCCAATCTCGCCAATGGCAGGCGATTAAGGGTGGGCTGCAAAAACGGGAATGCATTTGCCCGGTAACGACATTTCCATGCAATCTCAGACCGCAACGGTGTTTTATTCCCGCAGGTTCCATCCTTCAACGGATCCTCTTACCTACGTTATCCGGGATTGGCGGACACATCGCTGTCGTGGCTAGAATTGTCCGTCACGTTAAAATCGACCGCGCCTGACGGCGTGATACTCTACAACGGCCATCACAGCGATGCCACCGGTGACTTTATTGCTCTCTATCTCTCCTCGGGCCACGTGCAGTTCACCTTCGACCTCGGAACAGGACCTGCCACTTTGAGGTAAGCCGACGGCTCTTGACGAAGTTTCAGCAAATGGTTCCGCCGAGCACAACGAACAGCTAGCTCGAGGTGACAATCCACCTTCGAAGCTGTTCGTTTCGCGATAGACATTGTTCCTTATACCGCGCAGTGCAGCATCGGCAACAAGGGGGTGTTAATTGCATCGCTTGCGTATGCATCGTCAGATAATTAAACTGATAACTAAACCGAAACGCACAAGCTTCTTTTGCGCTATCTATTGATTTGCGAAGAGGAATTTTTAATGTGTTTCAATGCTGATTTTATTTGAATTGATTTTCAATTTGTTGCATTAATTAATAATAAATAAAGTTAAGCAAAATTATTCCAAAGCTGTGACTGCTTTCTTTGATAAACGTCGGAATATTTAACAAACAATTTTACATTCAGGCTGTTATATTTTTTAATATCAATTATCATTTTTGAGATAATATTTTGTGAAATAAGCGGAACGTTAATAAGCACTAATGCTAATCGGATTATTTAATTCATCGTAATAATGAACAACGAATAAAATTATTAAGTAAAATTGATCAAAATTATATATACTTTTGTGAATAATTATTGTAAAAATTTAAAAAATGTTTTTAATAATTTAAATTTAGTTATTATATTTTTAGTTATTAGTATATTATAGTTTGTTATTATATTTTTTAGTATCAATCATAATTAAAAATAATACAGGAAAAAGATTTTTCATAAAATTAAAGAAACTTCTCTCAAGAATGTTTATTTTCTTTAAGAATGATAATTAAAAGATTATAAGTATTTTATAAGAATGCGAGTATATACGTATATGCAAATATATGTTTAAACCGAATGTACTTAGTATTTTTTCCGTATAAAGAAAAAAATTATTATATTTAGAAAAGCATTTTATAAAATTTCTGTTTTCTTCAAATTTTGAATTAAAAATGAGTAATTATTTTAACAAATATAGCACACAACTGTTTGTATTATTAATGTAAAGTTATAAGTAAAGTTATAATAATAATTATTATTATTATTATAAATGTATATTTAAGAATATAATTTTGGAAATAAATTTGCGAAATACTTCGCATTCGCATTCTAACAGCTTGACTATCAGACTGCTTTCAGTTCCATTAAATATAAAATCTGAATATTGAAATATCCATTTATATTTTAATCAGATACAATTTTAAGAATGAAGAATAAAATTTTAGACAAATCGATAATCCAAATAAAATATAAATATTTAAATTTATTGCAACATGTATTATTAAACAAATTTTGTAATATATCATATACATGTGTACATATTGTTACATTTATTCTATTATTTAACTTTTAATCGAACTTTTAATCGATTTTCTCGTGTGAAAGTATCAGAAGAGATTATGTCGTAAGTTTTCAATTTCCAAGATTAAATTTTAACAACTAAACAACATTTTATTAAATTTTAACAACACGTTGGCAGCTTCCAGTTTCAAATTGCAAATTTACTCGAGAAAGCAAAGGTTTCTTAAAAAAAAAAAAAATTAAACAAGAAAAAGATTTATAAATTAAAAATGAGAAATAATCATTTAAAAGATAAAAAATATTAATTCCTCGATAATTTACCGTAACTAAAAGAAAATATCGATTTTGTATCAAATGTTATGAAATATTAGTGCGATAATACAGAAATATTCTTTATAAATGTAATGTATAATAATTTATCGTTTTTGTTATGAATTTATTTATATGATGAACATGTATATGAATAACCTTTATAATGTAATAATCAAATATTTTAATAACAATTTTCTAGCAAAAACATTTATATGCTATTTATAATATATTCAGTTAGTTGGATAATAAATCTTACGTGAAAATACATCTTTTTTTCTACAAAATAAAAAGTGACCGCTACAAAACGCTTCGACGTAAAAAAAAACGCGCATTATTATGCGCTATTAAACAAGGATATTTAACCCCGTGTCTGGAAAAAAGGAAGCAGCGAGCCACGAAGTTCCAAGCACGCCGTATCTTTTATCATAATAAGCGCAGGGCGAAAAGTCCAATATGAAAATTTCCGACTCCATCTCATTCCTTTATTAATTAGCAATTTACTTTACGCTTACGAGCCCACGAACCTCTTCTTCCTCGCTCTTCTTCACCTGTCCTTTCTTCCTGATTCGACATTAATTATGTAAAAATTTCTTCTGTCGAATCTTCTCAGGAAAGGAGCGCCCGCCTACGAGGGAGAATCCATTGTCTACGGAACACGCGCCGACTTCTCTTGCGAAATTCAAATTGAATGATCCGACTTTGTGGCCGCGCGCGTAAAGTTTCTGCAGTACGTGCGCGAATTTTCGTTCCTCTGTCCGCTTGGAGAAAAACTCCGGGCCGCCTGGCTGACTGGCTGGCGCGGCCTCCCGGGCGTCGTTGCAAAATCAAATCGATGGAGCGTCCGTCAATATCGAGTTAACGTCGATTATAATTGTAGACGTGGACGAGAAGAGCGGCTCGCGTTAATTGCTTCGCACGGACATTGCGACGAAAGGTGCCGTTTCAATTTTTCAATGCGCGAATCTCGTTCTACTTTTTCGGCGCTAACGTGTTTTTGCGAGAGCTTCATTTCGTGGAAAGTAGAGTTGCTCCGGGCGGAATGTTTTCCAACGTTAGATTTTCAGCGGAAGAGGCGCAATGTAAAAATACGATAGATACATATGTATAAAGTTGACGTAAAATCGCAGGGAGATTGATTTTTGTGAGAGCATAAATAGAAGATACGAAATAAATTTGTTCTCGTACAAAGTCCCATTTTCAAAAAAATTAAATTGTTGAAAAAAATCCGTAAAAAAGTAATATCGTCTCTCTTTTCCAGCCTCGGATATTCTTCAAGAACCTTATGTCATATTTTAAGTTAAATGGATCATATTGTCTCTCATGTCGTCATTTTTCTGTTCAGAGTTCTTATAAAGAAAAAAATAAGGAAAGATTAAAATAAAACATGTTTATTCGAAATAGTAACAGAAAGAAAATTAATTTACGAAAAATATATAGATATAAGTGAAGATACAGTCACACAATTTCAATCCTGAAAAAATTATTTGTTTTTAATGGAAACACGTAGTCTTTCATTGAAAAAGTATTAAAAGCATATTCGAACATAGCTTCCTGGAAAGCACTAATAAAAATATACTTAACAAAATTTTTTATATAATTTTCAATTAAAGTAAAAAACTAACATTTTTATGCTCTTTACACGTCACTTTATTGCGATTATATGATTACTTCAATATTATATGGTTACCTTCTTCATATCTAGATTTAAAACGATCCAAAAAACAAATCACCAGCAGTAGGAGATCGCACTTTACGACATAATATATAATATGTAACTCATACATATAGATATATAATTCATATATATAGATTTGAATCTACAAAATTCTCGTTAATTAAGAAACTTTCTTCTCTCTGTCTGATGAAAATTTGAGGTTTCCAATCAAAATATCCCCCGGCCTTTCAAAAGTTAATGATGTTGCATTTTCAGTGTGGTATCTGCATTATCGTTTCAGAAGTGAAAATCCGGTTCGTCTTGGCGAATGGGTCGAAGTTCGGGTCTCCAGGACGGGTCGTTTGGCATCCCTAGAAGTTGAGGACGATCCGGCCCAGGAAATCCTGGCGCCCGGAGCGTTCACGCAATTATCCTTACCGCTGAACCTCTATTTGGGCGGCGCGCCGTCCTCCGACATGTACTCGCCGAAGATGAAAACTACGGCCAGTTTCGTCGGCTGCATTCAGACGATCGTGTTGAATAATCGCGAGGTAAGAACACTGGGATTATACAGGCTGCTCCGAAGTTGCGCGGTAGATAATACTACTGTCGGAGTTTGAACCTCGCTGGTCTGGTAGATAAGATGTTGAAACTCTCACTTGAATCACTTGGATTTAAATCTCTATCGTCGCTTCTAGTATTTTAAAATAGATCGAGATGAAGTAGACGTAAAGTAAACGCAACACATAATTATAAGTAACAGAGAAATTACTAGTAATAGAGAAACAAATAAATAATAGTAATAATTTAAGATTCTCAAATCAAAATAAAATCTACTTAAAGTTAAATTAAGCTCTCAAAAATTAAACTCGTGTAAAGTTCTCAAATTTCGTTTTTCTTTAATACGAAGAAACTGATTGAAACTAGTCAAAGCACACAGTTCTGAATGTTTCATCTCTTTAATAGCTTGTTATATGTAAAGAGTGAATAAGAGATATAATTAAAAGTTATTACTTTGAATTGTGTGAAGATTAAATCTGTTTTTAATATGAATATTTCATTTAACACAAGCGCAATTTCTTTCTTGTATTATTTTGTTTAAATATTATTTTTGTTGTTTATATTATTATCATTGTTTGTAACTATTACGATTCTTGTAGGTGGGCATCCTAGCCGAGGCATTAGGTGGAGTAAACGTAGGAAACTGTGGGCACGCGTGCGAGGCCAGACCGTGCGGCGATGCGGAATGCCGGCCTCTTCGAGAGCGATTTACCTGCCGGTGCCGTCCAGGGGTACCGCACCCTTGTCCTGCACTGGACGATTATACGCCGCTGGTCCCGTCACCGGCGAAAGCCAACAGCAACGCTGTTACGTCCGTGAGATACGAGAGGGCTGTGCCCAGCTTCACCGGCAGCGAAAGCTACCTGCATTATAACGATGCTGACACGATGAAAAGGTGCTACACAAAAATAATAAGTAGCATCAATAATAAAGAATTCTGATAACCCTGTATTTCGAATACTTTAACTATAAAATCACGAAAGAATTTTAGAATTACGTTACATTTTTTTTATTTTCCGGAAATCTCAAGTTAATATCGAAGATTCTTTTTTTTCAATTAACCGAAAATCGCTTTCTATTTTCATGATATTTGTCATCACGTTTAAAATTATTTATGATACGCTCTCTGCACAAACATACTTGTCAACTGACACTTCTCATTCTCATGATTTTATGAAATGTGTTGGCGATCCGTTTTTGTAATTAAAAAAATCTTGTTGATTCTATTAACACTTTATTTATGCAACCGTAAAATAATCGGCAGCACGCAAAAGTTCGGTAAATGTCAAAGCGACATATCGTGGACGTTTGAAAAGCGAGTGGGGCGATAAACAGCGTTATACGTTGCATTACACAATCGCTCCTTGACCTGATTTAATAGCGCTGCGTTAGTTTATCGAGCGTTCGCGCCACGCACAAGTGACAAGTAAACGATCTGAGAAAAAATTATTTCATTAGATGATTCTTTAATTTATATGTAATATATAAAAAGTTGTCTAATTATTTCGATGAAACTTTCCAACGATGCTTTAACGGCGTCTCTTTTTCTTATGACATTCTTATGACATTGTTCATGCAAAGAATTATGTCAATATATGCGCTGATCATATAGAATAAATCGGAATATAGAATGGTTATTAATAGTTAAAATTGATATTGCAAAGTTGAATTATTTCTCCCCAGATTGATCTTTTCTCACTTTGTGTGTTATCGCGCTCATTCCGATTCCTTTTTTGCTTTTCCATTAAAACGCCCTTATTGATGTTTGCAGGATAATCAGCTACAGGGTAGACATCAATATGAGATTCCGTGCCAGCAGCAGCAGCGGTTTACTGCTGTGGAGCGGCCGCCAGTCGGATCCTCAGGAACAAAAGGACGAGAATGACGACTTTCTCGCCCTAGGCCTGGATCATGGTTATCTCACTCTTGCGTATAATTTGGGTTCCGGAGAAGCCGTGCTACGATATAATCTGACGCGATTGGATGACGATCTGTGGCATCGTATCAGGGCTGTTAGGTGAGAACAAACGCTTTATCCGCTTTGTTGCCCAACCCTTTCTTCCGCTTGCGCGCCTATTTTTATAATATTTATTAATTTAACATATTAATCAATAATGGAGGAGGAGACATTAAAAGATGCGTTACAATATTCTATTAAATTTACGAGAAAATAATTATTATCTTTACAATCATTTGACGTTTTGTTAATAAAATGCATATTTAGATAAATTTAATTTTATTATGAATTTAATTATTAAAAATCAGTTAAACAGAAAAGTAGTTAGAAAGCTAGAACGATTCAATTTTAATTAAAAAATGGATATAAATTCGTTTAAAAAATTGTTAGTCAAGAAATATGCAGTTTCCATATATGCAAGTAGAATATTGTGTGCAAATGTTGTTCTATTTCCAATTTTCCATATAGCTGTGTGGCTTGAGGCTACCATTTAAAATGGTACTATTTCCATGAAATTTCATGAAGGAAGAATATTTTTATAAACATTCATGTATTAATCTGCGCCGTCCTATATTTGGCTAAAAGCAAATAAAAAATATCTGTGTCTATCTTCAAAGCAAATCGCTTTTTATTAAAACCAGAGAAAAGAAAAATGTTTATGTTCGAAATGGATCATAGAGCAATGAATAACATTGACTTTTTCTAGAAACGAGCAATGGGCATCTCTCGTGGTAGATAGTGGTACTGGTGTCTCAGCATCTTCTCCAGGGCAGCTGAGACAACTGAACACCGATACTGGTCTTTATGTTGGTAAGCAAATTTAATCGTTACCTTATCATCTAAATTCACTCGTAATCTTGAAACATAAACTGTCGTTGGCAGTATTTCTGTGTGAAAAAATTTTACAAATTTATTCTGCATCCTCATAGAAAATAAAAACGATATTGATGAAATTAATTGATACTCAATTGTTTTAAGAAATAATTATGTTAATTATTTTGAGAATCCTTAATAAAATTATGCTTTAGTAATTGCATTTTTATGAATAGAATGATTGCGTTTTTTTCGAATTAAACACATCTTCATACGGGAAAACAAATATCTTTCATGGATTCAATTTGTTCCGAAGGCGGTGCACCAGATATCGTGAGGACAACGGGGGGCAGATACACGAAGGGCATTGTGGGTTGTATCAGCGACCTTGTGCTGGACTTGGACTTCTCCGTCGCTTTGTCGTCGCCCGCACAAGCAACCAACACACACTCATGCATCCCCTGAAAGAGAGATATCCGTGCCGTCCGACGTCAGGTGGTGTTGTCGGGTCCATCCCGAAGCTAGGATATGAAAATTTAAGGATAACGTATCATACCGCGGTGAAATAACCGCGGCAGATAGTGCTCCGCGAAAGTGCATCTGTGTCTCTCGTGCATCCACGTGCGGCCGCGTGTAAATATCCTACGCGTGGCTCATCATTTTTGTACAGACTCATCCTTCCACAGGTGGAACTCTCGAGAAGATGGAGATCGAGTGGGTCGGCAACCGACCATCGTCGTGCGCGGCCATCGATTGGTAGGCGGCTTTACTGTAAATATTAGGGCGAGATACCGCGGAAATATCTATCACTTGCCTCGCGGCATTGATCCTTGGCGCTGCGACTTCCTCGAGCCTTATGCTCGTTCGATCTTAGAATAAGGTTCGAACGTTGTGTAAACGAGATAATGATTTTCCGATGGCAAAGTTATAAGGCATTGTAAAAAATCACAAAAAATTATGTTCCTTTTCTCAAAGTGATTAAATGATTGCAACCGTTCATCATTGAAAGCTCATTGCATTGTCTTATTTATCCGAAAGTTACAATTATTTCACTTGACATGCTTCTCGAGAACTGAGATCATTAAGAAAGAAATTCGTTTTGAACACAACTGTTTGTATGATTTCTAAGATTCTTTTTTTATTCTCGACATACAAAAGAATGATAACTAGAAACTAAATATATAACTAGGAAATATTAAATACGATGGAAATATCGAAACAACATATCCATTTTTCATTGAAATGTCGCTGCTACAAAGATTGAAAGAAAGTTAATGCAATCATGCATTGACAAAGTAATACCTTGACAAACTAAATAAACAAGCTTTTCTACTTCCATTCTCGTAAATAATTATTACTAAATAATTCTTTATTAAGAGTTAAAAAGATAAATATTCTTCTCGTTTCATTCTAATCGAATGGTACTTTTTAACTTATTTCTTTGTTTAATTAAGATTTAAATACTGAAGATGCTATTAAAATACTGCGATGCAAATATAAATTGTATGAAAAAAATAGAGAAACTTATTCGTTATATATGATTTTTAATATAATTTATTAATTAAATGGAATTAATTAAATTATTATTGTGCGATGTCTGTGTTATTTTACGCGCAAAAGTTGTGAGAAAGAAACATCTTATCATTAAACAGCTATTTCCCATTTTTGTAGAATTACAATAAAACTGATGAAATAATGATCAGCTCTATCTTTAAAGCAAATTAAGCGAGGACTATTCAAATCAAATGAAAATTCTCTGCAATATTTTTGCAATCATTTCCTGAAAAATTGACATTCCGCCGCGATAAATAATTTTTCACTTATATCTGTTCATAAACTGAGTCGAGAAATAATTTAAAACAGAATGAATTAAATTAAAATTGGCAGCAATTACGTTTTGCTCGGATCAGGAAAAGTGAAACGCAAATCAAACTAAAACTTTCATGCAATCTCCATAATTAAACCATCATACTATTAATAATTTCAACTTTGTCCATACCTGCGTATATTAATAATCGCCTTTCTCGAAAATTGTTTCGTAATTAAATTCGCGTGATTTAGATTCTGCTTATAAAATTTATAGTAATAACAATGTAATATCATGACAACAGTGATGTCGATGAAGCGGCGAGAATGCAGTTAGTTTAACACTCTATAAAATAGAGCTTCAGACTGAGTCCTGTAATGTTTAAGTTACGTAAGCATGACAGGATCAGGATTCATGCGAGAAACGTACGTAGCATTTGAAAGGAAATGGAAGTCGTTGCACCAGGATAATGCCGGCCGGATATAAAATTTGACGGAGCGCGTCTCAAAGACGGCTTTTGGCCTAATAAGATAAAAGTATGTAGAAAAAGCAACCCCTCCGCGTCAATTTTGATTATTCCCTCCGACCGGATGTTATCTTCGACACGAGGTGTCACTACCTTCAATCTTTATGAGTTCAAAGCATTATCGAGAAATTCGGAACGCGTCTGGATCGGTGTTTGATAAAACTTCGATTGAAGGAAAATTTAAATAGAGAATTCAACAAGAAAAGCGCGAGAGAGAAATAAAAATTGCTTGAAAAATGAAAATTTTATCTCGCGAAATTAATTGCGTTAATAATTACGTATCGCTCTGTATTTGTTATTATATATATGTCATTACTGCTGTATGCTGTTTTAATTCTTTAATTCTTCTAAATGGCTTTTGCTCTTATATTTCTCTTTTAAATATTTTTTAAAATTTTTGATAATGCCATAATAATTTTAATTCATATTCTTAAAAATGAAAAATGGCAAATAAACTATTATATTATATCCAATATTTTTTTGAAAAATTATATTCTTTTTTTTAATGTGCATGAAATTTGCTTTAAAAAAAATGCAATTTATTATCAAAATTTCATGATAAATATGTTGCTCAGTAAAATTGCATTACTTAAAAGCGATATAGTATCACTATTATAACAAAGAAAAACTATCTATCACCGATCCAGACAGTGTGTGCTCGCTGCTCCTACGAATCATTGCGTATCGCAACTTTTCTAATGATCTTAGGATTTATCACAATCTTTTTCTAGGAGCTAAGTCACAAACGCAACTACGAGCACGAGTTTTAGTTCCACGATGATATCGAAGTTAATATTGTGATCGATATTACTAATAAAAATAAGAGAGAGCTATGACATGGACCAAACACCAACACTTGTATCACCGTCTATTCCAACGAGAATATATAATACGTAAAATGCAACTTCAGAATGCAAAGTGCATATCCTGATGAAATATTGTGGGACTTGCGTCCTTCATAAACGATCTCATCCGGTGTTGGGCAAATTTTGCAAATGATTTATGCAATGTATGGACTTTTAACCATTTCGTCCATATAAATGCTATATCTCAGAGATATTTTAAGACTATGATTATAGCAATATCTTTTTGCAAGAATTTGCCGTTTTATGTCAATAATAAGGCAATTTTTATTATTATTAAATAGCAAAGATATCTAAAATCATTGATGGTGTATTCGCATATCTCGAGATAAATATATTTAAATTGAGTTTCTGAAATTATTTAAACGGCAAAAGTGTAAAATCCACAAATAAGTTGCTTAATATTATAACATACGCTATGTATACGAAGTATTTGCATTTCCTGACTTTATGCTAAAAAGTAACAAATTTATCACAACTATTTTAAATTGGAATATTGTTCAGCGATTTAGCTAATGTCATTTTTTGTTTAGTAATAATTAAAATTGAATGACATTCAACGTTTTGTTCAACGAAGAAAAACGAAGAAACGAGAGGCTAACAACACTTTTACATATACGTATAAAAAAAAGAAAGATATCTTTATTATGCAGATCGTCGCATATTTTTTTATCTTCATAGAGCGTTTCACTCAATCCTATGAACACAATTTAGCACTACCGGTCGGAAAATCCCAGGTCAATACGTATACACGTTCTATTTCATGAGGAAAGAGACAGGGAAAGAGGAAACAAAGTGAGACAGAAATGAACGAAAAGAAGTGAAATAACGTAAGATATAGAGTAATCGATGAACTTCACTTTGTCATCGCACTAAAATGATTTTAAAATGACCTACTCAAACACACACATCATAAAAGCAATCGGCTGTAGTCAATTTTATACGGATGTTATTTTCGGGACTAAATATAATAATATATCAAAGATGGATGGTAGTCGGTAGTAAAATGTAATAATATACAATTTAACTGATTGTACGTCGAGAATTAGCAGAGTAATTATCGTTCTCGTTAATCCTCTCACGTTTAATCGTAAAGAAAAATCAAAGCAATTTTAATTAGCAAGAAGCGAATCCTTCGAATGAGGAGATTTATTGTTTCAAGTATGAAATAATTTGCTTTTTTTTATTCATTTTTGTTATCACGCACTAATTGAAATAGGAAATTTAGTGTGTTTTAGTTTTTTAATAGAAATTAATCAAATTAATTAAATTATATTGCACAGTTTAATATGTGTTCAATCTTTATTTAAAATATTTTTTTTACGCATGGAATATGTACACGTGGGAGGATTAAAGGCACTTTTTCTAGCGTAATTCAATGTACAATATTTCGCGTAAGTATGCATTAAGTGACTTGAAGTTTTTGTGTTTGTGAATCATTTTGTATAGCAAGTACTCGGTTTCTTCGCGCTAGCAAGTAAACACGCAGGAATTCATTCGGACGCGGAGAATTTCTCGAGAAGTCCAAGTATGTTCTGCTGATTTTGTAATTGCGACGCATTCAACTCGGAAATATGGTTCCTGAACGCATTCCACCCAGTACCGTCGGAATTACTCGAAATGTGCAACGTATAATTCGAATATTCAATAATAATATTCCAGCTGTGGTAATTATTCCAAAATGGGATTTCTCGAGTATTCGCTTGAATTGCGAATATGCGGGTCGATAATCATTCTATTATTCCAACAACAAACTCTTACAATAATAATCAATTATAACGTACAAATTTTGAAAGCAATTACAAATTATGGCTACGATTAAATTGCGATTGTTAATAAAAAATATAACTTATAATTAAATATCCGGTTTTTTCTCAAATTGAGATTAAGTATTCTAAAAGACAGTTAACTTGATACTCGATAACTATTTTAACTGTATCTAAATATCTGAAATTTTTTTCCCCAATTGTATAAAGCGTGGAATAACAATTATGCGATTGCCTTTCGAGCACTCGAGTATTCGACGGCAAATCTGATTCTAACACCAACGTACGATAGTAAATCGAAGCTTTAATTAATTAGCGCTTGCCTTCGCACTTGTCGTTTCGAACTTTCAATCGTGCATTTTTCATTCGAAGATCAAAAAGAGAAAAGTTTCCATATCCATTATATACATATATAAAAAGGGGTAAAGCATGAATGAGAGTCCTTAAAATGAGAGTCCGAAAAAACGAATGTGATCAGAATTTTTTGTTTTAATGTTTAAATGTGCTATATCGAACTAGAACAAAAAACCTTGTAAATTGCAACAGTTTTATTTGAGATTCGGAACAACTTCTATAGGGATGGAATCGATCGATAAATCAAATACTTTTAATTGTTTCCTTCCTGCAGAACTTGGTTCGGATTTACTATACAACTTAGGTGTCAAACTAAGTATTCTCCAAATCTCTGAAAACTTTTAAAAAATATTTATATAATTTTAAATACGCAAAAATAATATGTTGAATATTTTACGTAACAAACGTCTATATCTAAATATAGTAAGCAAATAGTACATATTATTTTGATAATATAGACTAAATGCTTACTGCTGCCTAAATAATTATATATTATTTCTTTATTTAATAAAGTATAATGCAGTCGCGTTGAGGCAACTGATTTTAAAACGCGTGACAAAATCAATTTAAAATGTTCTAAAAAATTCCGTTAATAATAATTAATAAGAATATGGCGTTTTTTCATTGAAAGAACTGAATCAAAAATTGAAAAAACTTAGATAGCAACAAAAACGGCTTTTATCGATAAAATTATCTGATGAATTAAGCATGATGCAATTTTTGCTCGATTATCAGATAATCCAATTGAATCTAATTGAATGTAACTGAAAAGCCAATATCTGAAAAACTGATACCTAAAATTTTTTTTAAGAGGAAATTGTTCTTATTTTTTCCATCAAATTTCAATTCTTTCTATGAATATAATATAATACTTCTGCGAAAAAATTTTTTCAATTATTTAAAACAATATTTATTAATATTTCTTTAATGATTTTTTACATAAAGCATATAGAAAGAGTAATAATTAAAATGTCAATGAATTGACGTCAGTGATATTAAAATCATCAAAAATTAAAATTTTAAAAACAAGTAAAATTCTTGACAAACGTAACTAAAATAATTTCTATTTAATTCTAATTAATACAAAAGTTACTATCTGTGTCTCGATTTGTAAAAGAAAATGATAAATACAAGAATACGTTTACATTTGTTTCGAGCACCGTACAAGCACCTATACATCGAAGTTGTTTCTTATTATTTTGAGTATATACAGAATGAGCTGTTTAAACGAGAATATGAAGATCAAATAAAATATTATGGATAAAATAAAAAATTAGGAAACTGAAATTCACGGAAAGGAATATGTTCAAAACTGGTTGATAAAAAAATAAACAATCTTCACGTTCTCGTAAAAATAACTTGTCCTGCGTCCCTCGATGTAAATCCTGCGCAAAAATAGTTTACCTGAAATTCTACGAATTTCAACCCTTTCGCCATTTTTATTTATTGAAGATATACAAAAATAAATGACGAATAAACTACATACTCTGTAAATTTATACAATTTACACAAGATTAACAATTTGCACAATTTACTTGTATTTAGAATACACGTTTAAAGCGATTTCTAAAATCTTGCCAATAAAGATAAATCTACGCGAATTTTCGCAAATTATCTATAAGTCACGAATAATACAATTTTTATCTGTTGTTTGTATAACTGTGCAAAGCACTTTAATTAACAAACCCTAAATCTCACTACCTTCATTTTATATGCTGATATTTATTCGGACACACATACAATCACTTAATTGCTAAGGTTTAGCGAAAGGGTTGAGGCGCGATCACAAACGTTAAGGAGAGAGATTTTTTTAGCGGTTTGGAATGATATTCGACGATTAAACGTGTGTAATAAGGCTGACGCGTATATGTACTTTTTACATCATATCCAATTAAAACCTAAAGCAAATCGCTGGATATCACAGAGACAACCTCAAGACAAAAAAGAGAAGAGAAAAGCGGGAAGAAGCACTATTATTGAAAAGAAAAAAAATATCAATACATATTAATATATAATAGATATTATATTATTACTGAATATTATATTAATATATGATGCTATATATATATTAACTATTTCTATTATGTCCGTCTGCAAAGTCTATTAGAAGAGTCTATCCTGTCGATCTATTCTTACGACCCATGTGGATCTCCTCGGATATCTATGTACATACATGTGTGCGTGCACGTGTATGTCGACGAGCGCAATATCGCGACGCGAAGATGATCTCCTTCAAAACATGCTCGCGGAGATCCGCGGCGGCGCGAATTTGCGCGCGTTTACCGATATGTGCACGCACGTACGAGACTCGTCGGGCGACCGAAATTGGTCCTCGACAGTCTCCCGTCCTCGTTTCAGACGATCAATGTGTAAGATCTTTATCGTTAAATGTTCGTGAGACGCTCGTGGCAATAAAGATAAGGACGCTACGTTCGCGATCGTTTGCGATTTCTCGCTTCAATCCTCTCCGGCGTGTCGTGGGCGTCGACGCTCGCGCGCGGAAATGTTGTAGATTAATCTTGGACAGATAATATAATGAATGTATCTCAAAGATTCCTTTAATTCTGATGTCCGTCAGAAATCATTTATTTACGAAAAATGCTGTTATTTTACTTATGCAAATAATCGCTAATTAACTAAAGTTAGAATTAAATTATTGAATTTCTCGCGAAAGTAGAATAACAGCATCTTCAATATTAAAATTCTTTTCGACTAAATTAGTCATATGAGAAAGCATACACGCTTACTGCAGTAAGAGAATTTATCACAATTTTTCTTGCAAACTTGTTGCAAAATATTAGCGATTAAATAATGATAAAACAAATAATATAAGATTTTTTTAAAATTAAGAACAAAGATAATGGAATAGCCAGAATTAGAATTTTAAAAATATTGATTGATATTAGGTCGCAGAGCTGAATTTTCAAAAAGTTGGCTATATGACTTTTAAAAATAACTTCCTTAAAAATTGTTGAAAAGTGCTTCATATCTTTAAATTACTTTGGTGCACATTTGTTGCGTATTAAGAATAATAAAATAAGTGATTAATAATAATACATATGCACATGAATTTTATCGTAATATTTGTGACTCTTAAACATGCGAAGCTTGTTTTCTTGCTAGATTGCTTGCGTTTTAGTAAATTACTAGAAATTCTGCCTTCTATTTGGTGCAATTTTAGTAATTTATTTTACGCAAGCAATCCAGGAAAACAAGTATCGTGTGTCCACAAGCTTTACCTGTGTCCAGGATTAATAAAACAATCTTTCTCATGTAGAGCGATTGTTGCTGCTCGTGCGATATATCAAAGTGTAACGATTGCACGAATACTTTATCAATCTGCGTATGCCGAAGTGCGTTATCGCGCGTGAACGTCGATGTTTCTCAACGCTGCCCGTACATGGCGTGACTTTGTATGATTTATTTCGAGGATGTTCGGTTAGTGCATACCTCCTCCTGGCTCTGCGATTCGGCGGAAAATTGCGGACCGCGTGCCGTTTACGAGCGACCGATTCGCATCGACATTTTATACGTGTGTGATTTACATAAGCCCGAAATTTTGTGTTGACACGATGGCGCACATCGGTCGGCGCGGCACGATTATTTAATGGATTGTGTACGTATACGTTTGAACACGCAGTGGTTAAAATTCATATGAACTATGAGCAAATGTGTGTGTCTCAGCCCATGTTGTCAAAGCATCAATAAAAAAAACAAAGAGATTTTATAAACCGATGTTTGTCGTTTCTCCTACTTCGCCTCCATCTTATCTTTGATTTACCACAGAATGCCGTGGCGCAATAATTTATGACGATATCATCATGCAGAATGATATAAATAATCTGTTTTTTAACACCCAGCGATGCAGCAGAGTTGTAGCACTATGTTGATCTCTTTGTAACACATATTGAAAATATAAAGTTTCTCAAAAGAATTAATATTTTAAGAAATGATTCCACGCAATTGACGATTGAATTTTTATCGTTTTTTAAATGGTGACAAAAATTAATTTAATCAATTAAGATTATTATTACAATTTATTAATTTAGATTATGACAATTAATTAAAAAAAGCTAGTGCAGAAAATTATCGCAGTCACCGCTAATTATTACTAACTAATTCTTCCAATAATCCGTTTATATAATCGACTTGTAAAAAATTCATACAATACTACGATTATACGAAACTCACCTGACGAAGTTGTCGCATGTTTACATTATCGACACAGAAAAACCTGTATTGAATATCACTACGATTGCACGGAATTCGCTTGATAAAATTGTCGCGCATTTGCACATTCAATACAACGTAGTGCGTTTAATGGTGATTTTTCCGTTAGGCGGAATAGACACGCGAGATAAACTGATCTATTATACGAATATTGATCTCGGTATTACAGAAATAAATCAAAAGTTACACCTAGACGCATTAAAGTGGCATTAAATCGCCGCTACTCATATAGCCTCCGAAGGAGACTTAGGACGTTTTAAAGACTTCCTAAAAACGTTTTCAAGATATCGTGCTGTTTGTAAGTAATAAATAACAAATCATTTATCTCGTTGCTCCATCATCGCCCGATGTCTCTTCCTCTCCCTCTCATGTTTCCATTGCTGCTCCTTCGTGGCACTCACACAATGTTCACTCACAAAGATTATTGAATACGAACGCGTGACACTTTGCAAACACGACACTCCCGATCGCGTATCTCGTTAAACCACGACGAAAAAAATAACGCACGGAAAGTACGACCGCTCAAGAGTTATCTCCTCTCGACATCCGCGCTATTCAAATCAGCGGAATTTCAACCGGACGGAAAGAATTCGAAAACTTCGCGGTCAACTTCACGCAATAGGGGCGTTGCACTTGTTCCTAGTTGCATTTTTACTTTTTGAACATTTTGAATAAAACAATGATACGATACATGCACGCGTTTTAGATCAATTAGCGTCTTCTAACATAAACGAAATATACGGATTAAGAAGATGCCTACAATATTCGAAATTGCTAGATTTCATCAAGTAAATTGCACGCGAAACAGGCGTTTCAACAAATCGTCGATACGGTCGGTACGAACTTTGGTGCGAACTCCGAATCGACTAGACGATTGTTAAATAATCAAATGCAATCACGGTTGTTAAAATCGACAACAATTGTATATACTTATTAGATGTGTCGCAATGTCGCTTAGCGCAGACGGAACGCGCGCGTCCATTTGGAATGGATCCGTTCGTTCTACTTGCATTTTATGTACTCGCGGATATTTCACTCTCTTTCGAACATAGCAGAATTTCATTCTAAAAGTGCAAAACGTCGGCCAGTGCGAATGAAACGAGCAGATCTATTGAGTTAGAACAAAAGTTCGTAGCGTTTTTTTTAGCTTAAAATTGTATATACAATATTTTCAAAAATGAATGAAATTTAAATTTAAAAAAAAGGATTTTAAAGCTTGAAATCTCTACTTTCAAAAGCTTATCATATTTTTTGAGTTTATGTGAATTTGATAATTTTTACATACAGAAAATCATGAGCTGAAGAAGATGGAAACTTTTCTTCTCACTTTCTTGATTTGTAACGTGCCCAAATTAAATTTTAGAAAATTTTTGACCATCTATTGTGAAAGCTTGAAGCTTTCCCTACAAAATCGTTTTTTACAAATGTTCCTACGATTTTTTATTCTTAAGTTATTCGCAAGTTAAGTTAAACAAGGATTCTGATTTTGATCGCTCATAACTCCATTAAAAATAATCGTACCGTAATTTGTAAAATAGATTCTGAAACTTTGCTCTATCAAATAGTGTCATACTAATTTTTAAAATATGGAAATTTTAGAGTTAAAAAACGCCACGAACTTTTGTTCCAACCCAATAGATTCCATTCCGAAAATGTCAATTATCAATATACTCGCGGCACGTCAATAATCGCAGCACGAACTGATCTTTTCGAATACAAGGCATGTCGCGAGCCCCTTTCCCGCCAACCCAGCGTCGCGCGTGCAACAGCGCTCGTGCGCGTTGCTTGTTCCCGCTCGCGGCGCGTCTATCTACGCTGGCGCGTTTATGCTCCCGCTGAGCAGCGACGGAATGTTGCTGCAATTGGCAGCGATGGCGGTGGGTACGCGGGTCAGTCTGGTCAGTTCCGCCCCTGGCGTTGCGAGTTCTCGCGATCGTCTCGTGTAACCACGGGCGGACATTTACAACCGCGTGAAATGTCATGACACGACGACGACGACAGACCGACATCGTCGTGCCACCGGAGTGACGACTATCCCATCCGCCGCGGCTTTTTCCGCACGTACACGGCCGCTGGAATCTCCGATGAGCGCTGACGATCTCCGTTCGTGAAAGCAAATCGAGGAGACGATTTCTCACTGCGTCGCTTAAATGGCAAGTTCATCGGTCCCCCTTTGTTTCCTCTCGCGTATCGTGTGTCACTGATATCGGATATCAGCGTGCACGGCCAGATGCCTTGCGATAATCGCCTCCGTAATCGCGGGGCGATCATCGCAACGATGTTATCGGGTACGCGATCGAGGCGATAAGTATCAAGGTATCCGGGAGAAATCTGGAGAAATTCACGATCAGAAATACCTCGTAATTCATCATCGAACTTGCGAAGCCGTGTTTTATATAAATTTCCTATGGCACGTTTTCCATGTTTTGCGTGGGTACGATCCCCGATTGTCAAATCGCCTGGAATGTACATACATGGATTCTCTGAAAGGCTTAATGACTTATGAGGAATGCAATAACTTTGACGATGTATTTCTTTTGTGTCAAGACTGCGTGATTTTTTCCAACTTACAAATTGCTGTTATGAGTTTGATAATTGTGTTTAGTATAGCATTTTAGAAATACATATAAATAATATTACTACGAGTTTTTTTTTATAAATGATTTCTCTAAATTATGTACTTTTTTGTTATCTGTATAAATTAAGTTTATGTTTTGTATACATATTTATGAAATGTAATTTTTCTTTTAGAAAGTGTAAAATCGACGTGAACATTTATAAACGTGAACATTTTTTTAGTGACGTTAATAAAAAAGAAAAAAATTATTTTTATTTTGTAAATTTTGAAATATTCTGTGATATTTTAGTAGTAAAAAATGTACTAAAAAACTGAAAGCTATATTTACATATTTACATATATGAAATATAAATACAGAATATTAAAATATGTTATGGTATTATTAAAATATTAAAGTAAAAATTAAATAACTTTTGTGTATGATAATTTTATATTATTTTTATTGATTTTTTTATTAATTTTTTATTAACAATCATAAATTCATATCTCATATAAAAAATTATATTGAATTTAGAATAAATTTTAGGGAGAATTTTAATGAAACTGAGAGATATAAAAATTACAATTATTTCACAAATTATTTCACAAAAATATCTAACAGATATTTATATTTGAATATTGAAATGATATTAACATTTTTAATACATGGAATATACACTTGTTTTTTTATTTATTTTATTTATGGAGTATTCGATCCATATGATTTTTTTTAAGGGAATTGAGAATTGCATAAATAGAATACAAAAGAAAGAAAGAAAAAGAAGAGAAAAAACAAAAAAAAAGAAGAGAAAACGTTGCATAAATATTTACTTTACATGTTTGCACAAAAATAATAATGAAAGTAAATGGAGAGATTACCGCGTAAAAAAATTACGTATAAAAAATATCATAAATCAAGAGATGAAAGAGAGAAAAGAAAAGAGTGTATATATAATTATTAAAAAATAATTTTAATATAGATCTCATTTAACTTACAATAATGTGTGTGATACAATCTTTTGTATTATTAGTTTAAAAAAAAATAAACTTAAAAAGAAATATTAAAAAATATTAAAATTTTTTTTGAAATTGTTGATTTTAATCTCTTTTTTAAAATGTTATTTATCCTAGGCTTTGCGTATTATGTCAGTGATAGTGCCGAATACACATAATGTAGTAGATCATGCAGCTGAAAAAGAAAAATTACTGGAAGACCTATTAGTGTCTGCAAAAGAATGCCATGTCAGGTTTGGTGGACGTGGGGAATTAGCCACTGAATCAGAAGCATGTGTAGCAAAGCTCTGCCGTATATTTGAATTAATTTTTAGTCATGGATTAAAGACAAATTATATGGAAAAAATCAATTCAGCATTCAGGTAATGATTATAATATTGTAGTATAATTTAGATATATTATCTTCTTTCCTGTATACTCAAGGTTATAAAACAGATCACATGTTTTATCTACCCTATGACTCATCAGTAAGAGTCATAAACACATGGATGATTTTTTTTTTACTGATAAATTTCTAACATGAATAATTTAAACACGAATGATTGTAATTGATGATGTAATTACTTTAAATTGCGATATGTAATAAACGTATTAATAAAAATATTTTTTGTTTATTTTGTTTTATAGACATGTATCTGATTTGGTTTCTGGTGGTACAAAACCTGGTAATGTAGCGGATATAGCATTCTGGCCATGTATAAAGGATCAACTCACTTGGCACGAACAGGAACGTTTTAGTATGTTGAGAAAGGTTCATACTGATTATGGTCGAGGCAGAGCATGGCTAAGGGCTGTCTTGAACGAAAGATCTCTGGAACGGCATTTACATGCTATCATAAATCCTAACACATTATCTCCTTTTTATGAAGAATGGGCCTTTTTACTTGACCAGGAGAAAAGTTCTGTGTTACCTAATGTAGCAGCAGGTATTTATTCTTAAACAGTTGCTTTACTAAATCCCTTTATAAAAAAATATTCAATTAATCTTATTGTATACATGTATACATATTAGGTCTTGGTACAATTTTATTTGCAATAAGAACAGATAATGAGGAACTTGATGACCTAAATGGAAAAGAAATAAATAGAAATAGGTACACGCAATCAGAGCCAATTATTTCTACAGTAATACCAGGTATTAAATATAGATATTAAATTAGAGATAAAGAGAATATTTCTCATATCTGTTAAAAATTATGAAACTCAGAAAGTTACAAAACTATTTTATTTATAATATTTATAATGATTATAATATTTTTAAATAATTTTTATTAATTTTAAAATAGTCACTATTAATTTGTCATATTATATAAAATAGCTCTATTATATTAAAATAATAAATACAAAGTTAAATAAATCAAAATATATTTTAATCTATTTAATCTTTTGATTGTTATTATTTATTATTTGAAAAAAAAATTCTGATCTCAAAATATATTTTTTAAGAAAGTTAAACTTGCTTTTTATTATTTAAAACAGAAATTAAGTGAAAAACTTTGCCTTATATTGATATCTCTAAAAAAATTTTTTAAACTATTGCAATAGTATTGTGTTACTAATTATACTAATTATGCTAATTGTTATTAAATAGAATCTCTTCCAACTGAAGAAGAAAAGCGGAAAAAGAAAGTACAAACTCGTATAATTTCTTTTGATGATGACAATGAGGAAGAAGAACGCAGAGAAACTGCTATTTCTATTAGCGCACCACCAACGTGTCCTAGTTCTCCTGTGATAACGCCAACTAAAGATTCTTCTTCCCCATGTTTATCAGATTGTCAACCTCAAATAGATTCCAATGACAGTACAGCAATCAATACAAAACTTCCGGACTGGGAACAATGGTACATATCTTTTACAATAACTGATATAATAATAGATACAAAATGATTTGTTTTTATAAAATTTTTTTTTAATATTTGCAGTGAGTCTCTTGAAGAAGAGAAAATATTAACTCCTGTAATGGATACTGAAAATTTGGGTGGCCTTGTACCTGTTTCATCACTTGATCAAACATTAGATGATATGTTAGTTACTCTGCCAAATTATTTAGATGTGAGTTGACATTTTAATTAATTTTAACAAAAGAATTCAACATATATTTTTTTTTATTATTACAAACATTTGAAAATTAAGATAAATTTGATATATTGTAAATATTTATGATAGTTACAAAATTTATATTAAAATAGTCAAAACAAAACATGAAGGAATTTTTTTTAATTTTATTTCTATTTAGGATTCAGAAATAACAGAACCTGCATTGGAGGCAACAGAGCCATTAGTTGGTTTAGATTTCCATATAGATCCAGAGAATTTAGATGTAGATACATTACGCGTAAGGCTTTTAGCTATGACAGAAGTGCTGGAACAAGCTAGGGAAGACGCTATAACAAGCAGATTGCAATTAGCTCGTTTCCAGAGGCAACATCAACATTATTTGGAAAGGCATGAATTACAGTTACAAACATTGAACAGGTAATGATTTATATGATTATCAATAATTATTTTGCATATGTACATATATAGTGAACTATGTAATTTAATTGTCCTAATTTCTTTCATAATAAAGATAATATTATTTTTAAAAAGAAAAAGCGGTCGATAAAAACATTATAATTTATAGGCTTATTTAAATTGAATTCAAAGAAGAAAGATGTAATGAAAAAAATTAAGTCATGTGATTTATTCTTATTGATATGCAATGTAATTTGTATTAATAATTATTGATTCATCAAATAATATAATTTGTATTGATTTGATTCACTTTTAATTATACAGAGAGAATGAACTTTTACGACAACAATTGCGTAAGTATGTCACTGCTGTTCAGATGTTAAGACGAGATTCCAATTCCACGACGGTGTCCGAGGAAGATCCATCGTTGGACTATCACAATGAGGCGCGACAATACGAAGAAAAGTTAATACAGGTTGCAGATATGCATGCTGAGTTAATGGAATTTAATGCTAGATTGACAATGCAGTTGACAAACAGGTATGTATTAATGTAAATAACCTCGTGATAATATTTCTCTCTCTATACTGTTCAAATTTTATACAGGGATAGATTAGTAAAGATGCTACAAACAGAATTGGAATGCCTCCGTGGACCGTTAAACGAGGATGATTTACCTGCGGAACCACCGTGTCTTATTCACATATGGATTCCATCGGCATTTCTTACAGGACAATCATCTGATATCCATCATGTTTATCAAGTACGATTATCTTTCGTGCTCGTATCTTTTTATCAATTCCTGCTTAATTTGCATATTCATTGTGTTAAACATAGATTTACGTACGCATAAGAGACGTAGAGTGGAACATTTACCGGCG
Organism: Cephalotes varians; assembly: GCA_037157785.1. Lineage (NCBI taxonomy): Eukaryota > Metazoa > Arthropoda > Insecta > Hymenoptera > Formicidae > Cephalotes > Cephalotes varians. The sequence continues at coordinate 536,614 of JANQDE010000074.1, forward strand.
GTATGCTCAATTTTATGCGCTTTATAGAGAGCTAAAGAAACATGACGCTATTGTTACAACTTTTGAATTTCCACCGAAGAAAACAATAGGAAATAAGGTAAGCTATGGATATGATATGATAAAATATAAATGCGTAATATAATAGCAAATATTTAAATATAATAAATGATTTATTAATGACTTTTAGGATGCGAAATTTGTGGAAGAACGACGACAAAAGCTGCAGCAATGGTTACGACGTGTCGTCGGACGTATAGCGCAATGTTCACCAGTATTTGCGTGTAGGCCAAGCAGGCAGACGCTCGTGTCTCTGATGCCTTTTTTTGGGTAACTCATTTAATCTACAAGAATCATTTTTGATAAGCAGCGCTGTCCAATAGCCTACGAATAATTCAACTATTGGACAACACTACTATAAATTTAAGAAATTTCTTATTTATGTAACTATAGACTATATCGAATTTAACGCTAAATAGAACTATTTATATTTAGCGCTAAGTATAATTAAGAACAGTGGAACTCCGTTTATTCAAGCATGTGAAGCAAGACAGTTTCAACAACTGAATTCTAACTGAATAGTTCTAATAATAGAGACTCATTAATTCTCTCCTCTACTAGTATTTGTTACTTCTGATAATGGGAGCTGACGTTCAGAAAATTGAAGTCGAGCATATCTGTGTGTCTTGTGTAATTTAACACATACTTTAATGCAATTAATACATTTGTAGATCACATACAAATTATAAACTGCTGATATATCATATATGTAATTTATTCAAAAACAATTATATTTAATTCACCAAAAAATAACCAAAAAATTAATTTACGTTTGTATAACTTGCAGTGTCGGATAATTACAGATCAACTATAGGTTAATATATTTGGAAGCACGAATTTGTTTGTATAAATGAAATAGATAAACGGAGTTTTACTGTATATGACTTTCGTGATTATCTGAAGAATAATATATATCAGAATTTCTCACTTTTAGTGCAAAAATGAATTATTGATTCAGATTATAAAAAAGTTTTGTTTTCGAGAAAAGATTATCTTTTTCAATACATTCTTATATCTTTGCCAAAATATCATCATTAGTTTTTATTTTCAGTGATAATCCTAATGCTGAGGAATCGAGGAAAAATAATTCTGCAAGAAATACTTTTTCTTCCTCCCCTCAATATATGGGTTTATAATCATGACAATTTTTATAGACAATTTGTACATAATGAAAAAGAAATCTTAATTTAATTGCGTCAGACAAGTATCTTGTTATATACAATATACACTGTTGATAATTAAGCAAATAAGCATTGTTGCATGTATTTATGTAAATAAGAATATATCTATGCACATGTATGATTATATATGAAGCCCAGCATGTGTATAAAATTAATATGTAGCAAAAATGATTAAAAGCTGGTCTTTTCTATGCAAGTAATTTATTTTTAATATTTTACTACCAAAAAAATTATCCCAGTATGAAATCCCGTCAATTTGATTACAGAAGAAAATTTAAAAACAATAAATTACATTATTTTTGTTAAACCAAATGCAAATATCAATAATGTATTTAATTGATGAAACCCAGTATATAGATATAATTAGATGTAAAATAATAGTAATAAAATATATATTATGTTTGCTCAAATATAAATTTGGACACACACACAAAAATATATAAAATTATTTAAAAGTTAAAAACACATACACCATTTTTAAATAGCTCTGGTGTGTGTGTGTGTGTGTGTGCGCGCGCGCGCACGCGTGTGTGCATGCGTGTGTCACAAAAAAATATATCAATCTTTTTTTTATAAGAATGAAGGAAATTTTACTAATAAATAGTATGAACTTTTATACGCACGCGCGTAAAAGTTGTATAAAAGTGTATAAAAGTACTTGAAATATATTAAATGAATTATTATCTGAATCTGAATCTGAAATAACAAAGTATGATGTAAATCGTATTATAAGATATCTTTCATTTTCTAAAAAGTTTATTTACGTAAGGCGTCTTAATATAAAAAGGTACATTTTTTCATTTATCCTTTATGACAAAATAAATGTGCATATTGTTATCGAAATAAGTACATATAATATTATGCCGGTAAATCAGAGTACAACTAATCGCGTAAAAACATGAATTTTAATAAACTTACACATATTCTCACTATGGAGAGGTAAGATAATAAGAAGATTCATTGAGATCAAGAAATAAGTATATCTCGAAAAAAATCTGCGCAAAACGCAAGTAGCACTTTCGGCTTATTTAAACAACAATTCATTTTTTTACAATATATTTGTACTAGGCAACACTTTGGCTGTGCTCACCTTTCCATATTGAGAGAAGTTGTTTCTTCCTTAATGGCATGGTATGCTCTGAGTTACAAATATACTTACTATTATTAACGTGTTTTTTTTTCTATGACCGACAAATCAAGATTAGTAATAATTATATCAATTTGTGAAGCCATCACGCAATAGTCGATGTATCTATGGTCAAACAAAATATCATGAGCTTAAATTACATTACATCACAATCGCCGTATTATAATAATTATTACATATTTATCGTAAGCATCATAATTAATCAAAAATATATTAAAATATTATTAAAATTGCAAAAAAGACATTTAATAAAGCATTATATCGAATTAAATAGTATAATATTGAAATTTATTCGCTATGACTATAAGCCAATAAATCGTAATGAACAAGAATATACAGGTTGTTTCAGAATGATATATATCATTTATTTTTGCTGAAATAAATTTTCTTCTTGATAAAAATGAAGYAAAATTATTATTTAGTATCAATTTCCATATTTCAATAATGTATTATAAAGATTCTGAAACATCTTGCAAGCAAAAAAAGAGTAATTATTGCGAAAATATGACCATGAAATTATTTTTGTATATGTACACATTCTATATGTATATATGTATATGTGTATATATGTGTGTATACACACATACACACACATTAACGTACTATTACTGCTTCATCAATAACTTTCATTTAATTTTGCGAAAATATGCATCATTGTTCTATATCAGAAATGGTTGGTATAAGAAGCGTTAACTTATTATTTACATGCTCTATTTCTTTTCTGACTAATTTTGACTTAGCCCTAGGACCAGCTAGAAACTAAACAAATTCCAACATCGTTCAATCTACAAAGTAGAATAAAAAGCAATAGTATAATATAAATAGCATTGTAAGATACTCTTCTAGAATATTGAGAATGTCACAATTAATTATAAACGATATGTTTTAGAAATTCAAATATATCCGTATCTACAAGGAGCCAAATTGGAACTTGTACAAAACATATAGTAAATTAGAGAATTTTCAATTTTATTAATTGGTTAACGTTTTATGCATAACATTTTACATAAACCATATCGATATAACATAAGTATGTGTTAAAGAATGAAATGAAGTGTTTATTCACGTAAGTTTTGTTATTTTCAACTAAATTAAATTGTTAAATTTTAATTATTTTAGCAAATGTATATGTGTACTATTCGAATAGCACATTATTCGATACATTGAAATACTTTATAAGTATATATTTATGTACACAAGCAGTATTGAATTCTAGAAAGGTCGACAGTAGTCCTCTATAGAATAAAAAAAAAACAATAAATAATGTTTTATATATTTATTATAAAACAGTGAATAAAAGTTGCATTTAATTTCAGCAGGTATATAAAATTTTTTTTAAGATATTTTATACAACATACATGTTTTTATGTAGTGAAAAGTTTGTATAATTCTGAGCATCTTACAAATTACAATATACGATCAACAATTATTTTCGTTTTTTGTGCAAGATACTGCAACGATACATCTATAAACTGTCCTAGGGTTAAATGAATTTTTAATTGACATAATCATTTTGCCGTTTCTGAAGCCTGCTCAGATTTAGATATGTAGAGAGAATGTACCGAACAATAGTGACGTAAAGAGATTATTTAATAAATTACAAGAGTATATTTATACTCATAAGTAATTGGTATGATTTGAGCCAAATTTATTAAAAAAAAATTTAGATTTTTATTATATATATCCAAATAGGTAATATTCTCAGTTCCAGCAGTCTTCATACGCGTTACTCTGCTTACAGAATTGACAACAAAAGCTAACAATAATGATAACACATTATGCAAGTACACGAAGGTTAAAGAGTGGAGCCTTTTGACAGAGTGCAATGAAAATAACGAGGCTAGCATTAGCAAATCACTTCTTTTTCATCTATTGCTCATTATTAAAAGTACGAAAACCTGTTCTTTCATTTTATTCATTAATGTTAATTATACATTGCCGTCGTGTTATGTCGGAATCATTTTCCGTTCGAAGTGCAAAGCACAAACAGGTTGAAGTAGTACGTAGACGCTTTTTTTTCTTCAAAAGTTGCTTCACACTCAGACAATACGATAAAGTGGTACGAGGTGTCATTAGATCTGTAGCAAAATAAATAAAAACGAAGTTCTCTTAAACTAGTAAATACTACAGTATCTTTGTATTGTATACACTTTAACTAGCCAGTGCATTTTTTTGTGTGTATCCTGACTCTCTGATTAACCTTCCTGTCTATGTAGCACACCTTACCACGCATTCTAAGGCATGAATTTCCTAGTGAGCTGGATAAGAGAGAGCATAGACCAGTGTGCCAGGTACTTATGTGTTAACATTCTTTTTTCTTCACTGTTGTAGAGCTAGATATACATTACATTATTAGAAAGTATATTACTATCGTATTTAAAAAACCGTTTTTTCTGCTCTTGACTTTATACTCTATCAAGATTCTTATTTTCCACAGACAGTAACTATAAAAACCGTTTGCAAAAACTTTTCATGTATCAGAAAGCAAAAAATAAACTTGAACTTCTTGAGTGGCTATGTCTGCGTATACTAAACAATAATTTAACCCATCCCACGAATAACTTTCAACTTTTTTTCTCTTATGTTCGTATCTTATGTAACAATTTATTATTTTTTAAATTTCTGTTAATAACGCGAGAAATGTCTTCGATAACAATTGAAGCAACGTTTCCTTTTCTATCTGAATTATTGATTATTTAATCTAATACAACAAAGATTGATAATCGGACTGCATTTGAGCAAATATTTTAAATTGATTTTGCTTTGTTAATCAATTCCTTTCCAAAGTTATTCGTGTGAATGGCTTAATCAGGATTTCGATATTACTACACACGCATACTATCGTTTGTATAAGACGTAGATTATGTTTTCAGCATAATCACCCACGTCTATACAAATACACGCACACCTGTTTTCCGTGCCAGATTAAGGAGCCATTTTTATTCACATCTGATATCAGCGAAAGCACATGTCGTCAATCAATATTTAGCATTATCGCTCATTGTTCTATCTCGATATACATCCATTCTTATGTCCCGGAAAAAAATTTTATATATATATGAACATCTTATATATAATTGTATATAAAATATTTATATAATTATATATAATTATCAATAATTATATATGAAACATTTTTTCCCGGGGTTCCCACGGGGTTCATTAACCTGTCACTGTATGTTGTGTTGGTTGAACATATTCATTGCAATTTAATATAAGATAAATCAAAGCATTATAATCTTATAATATTGTCGCAAAATAGAACAGAAGCATGAAACATTGTTAATTTCGATAATTAATTAAAATACGAACTACTCCAAAATATTGAATTAAATTTCGATATGTTTCAAAATTTGGAGATTACTTAATTTTATTTGTCAAAAATGAATCCATAAATGTATTTATATGCAGCTCTAAACAAATTTTCACGATCGGCCGAATTTATCTCATATCAAAAACAATCATTTTCATAAAGCCACTTCTGTAAAACAAAGACACGCGCACGAATGCATTCATACAGTGGGATACATTATTTTTTAGCTCCTTGTACAATAATAGTTTGAGAATATTTTTAGCATACAAATAATAATACAAAATGATACAAAATTCTAACAAGTGATTCATCTTTGTCATTATGTAATTGAGTTACTTCACTGAAGATTTAATAAAACATTATAGAGACAAGCAGCAATGTGTATATATATATATGTATATGTATATATGTGCATACATATGCATATATATATATATATATATATTGTGAACACGTGCTTTCTTCTTTGTAGAATTTTGTTTATTCCAACAATGAAATTTAATACCTTTTTTCTTGAATATTTATTAGTGTATACAAAACTAAAGTTGTTTAGCACATTTTAGCACTAAATTTAGAATACACAATTTCATTAGTCTTTTTTTCCCTGTAGAACACAATGTTCATTCCTAAACCTTTTGCCATTCTTTTCTTTTTGTATTTTTCTTTTAGTTATCACAAATTATTGTTCCTCGTATTTATTATTGTTTCGATCATTATAACGGAGCTCAAATGCTTTCCAATGCTTCTTTCTTTTATCGATGCAATTGCAACTTCTTTTTAATTACACAATTCACGATGCCCGTACGATGTTCGCACGGGACGCACTGGGAACAGGTTCATTTTCTTATGTTCGGTAACTTTTCTTTGTCGTTATATGCCTTTATCTCGAAGTAATCACTTTCTACTCACAAGGTCGTTAAAAAAAAATATATATATGTATATATACTAATCGAGCTTATAAGTGTAACACCGCAAGGTAAAGAGTGGGACTATGGATTTGGAGGAGGTGTGGTCGGTGTTGTATGCGCGGAGGGTGATGCACTGGCGACCATTGTCGGACTGGCCGGCTGTTGCAATGGCAGGAACGCTGATCCCAAGCTGGGTTTCAACTGGAATGCTGGAACGCACGGCTTTGGGCAATAGTCTAGTTTGCTCAAATCTATCATGGGCCGCCTATACACATGGAAATATGAAAAAAAATCGTTATTTAAATAGAAGATGATACCGTTAGAGAAGAATGATCTCTTTGTTACCTCGCATCTTCTACAAATTTGAGGTTGACTTTCTCACAGCCATCGGGCGGTTCCCTCGCGAGGAACCTGTTAATGTGAGGAGAAGTGCCGAGACGTCCTTCTCTATCTTGTTCAGGTGTTGAACCACGGCTTCCACCTACAAATCAAAGAAGAGCATTGAAATCATGTCGTAACTCTGGAACATGTCGTTTCTTATGTCAGTTGAAATATGTAACAAAAATTCATGCCATTCACTATTTTTTTAATAATGGTTGCTTGCTCATTGTATGTATATAAAGAGTAGATATAGATTTGTGTAGATCGTCTTTACACGTTGATTTTGTAATAAAAATAAACACAGATAAATAAATGTAAACAAATTATCTCTTCACATGCTACATTTAATTAATATTAAAAATATAAAAAGAAAACGTGTATATATATATATATATATATATATATATATATATATATATGATATTAATATTCTTGCTTGTAGTGTGCTAAAAAAATAAAATAAATATTAATATTAATTTATTTATTCTATAATATGTTAATTAAAATCGCAATTATTGTGTACTTATATAATGTTTTTGTTCGAATTATTGTGTGCGTGTGTAGTGTATAATATGTTTTAATATTAATAATAATTATTACAACTATTTACAACATTTACAACTACAAAAAGAATAATGAAAAGAATATCTGACTACAAAGAATAAATGTGTGTAAAAACATTCCTAGATAATAGCAAATAATCATGCAACTAATTCAAATGTATGTATATACATGATTTTGTTTAAAAATATCTGATTTACATATTGTGTATTATTATAACCTATATACCGTTTAATGATATGCATGTTATTGATGGTAAAAAATTGACAAGATGAATAGAAATCTTGAACAGAAATTCGATTGTAATCAAAATAAATAATATGGTTGTAAAAATCGTGACCACAAATTTGTCTGTAAACAAATACAATGTTTTTTTACAGATTTTAGTTTTATATATATCATGATGATAATCTTTTAAAAATCGATAATATCATGCATATAAAACAGATGTCTTAACGGATTTTAACAGAAATATAATTGTACTCATTTATGTATATATATAAATACGCACACACCTATGTATAAATGTATGTGCGTGTGTGTGTGTGTGTGTACATATAGACACATATAAGTCATTCAATGCATAATATCAATAACAAATTGAGGGATTAAAAACAAACAAATTTGTTAAATGAGATCTGTGAAAACAAAAAATCAAATCTTTCCGCAAATGTGCTCCAACCTTGTAAGAGATCGCTAGGCGGACGGGATGCATCCATAACACCAGGAATCAGCGGAGACTCAGAATTCCTAGATGGAGGGCCTGTCTCAACAGGCATACACACCTTTAGTTAGTGTGTTGTTTATATTGTTGCATTTAGCCAGAAAGAATATATGTATGTGTATATACAAACTGGCTATAATCGCTTGATTAACAATAATCGGGAAGATATACATAAAAAAAATAATTTAAAACATAGAATAAAATTTTTCTACACGATATAATTTTATAAAAATAAATTTTCGTATAATAAAATTTTATTCTATATTCAATTTAACTTTTTTTATGTAGAATCATTAATTCCAATTATTAAAAGATTCACTCTACATATAGAGCAAATATAATCTTAAAATAGTTTTTTCTTTTTTCTAGCTATCTTTTAAAGAGCTCATACTATTAGTTGCAAATCTTTAGCACTTTTGTAACAATCATTAGAACTATATACAATCATCGTGTATACCTAGAAATTAAGCACAAACACATCATCGTATAATTTACCTGAAGAATAAGAACTGGAGGGAAGGTCGGTAGCCGGTGTTTGTGTATTAACACTCCGAGTAGCCCGCAATAAGTCTGCTAGAGGGGCGCGATGTCCTTCGGGTGTGATTTGCTCGCGATATCGTGCATACTAAAGAAAAAAAAATTCATATTTTATCGAAATTTCATATAAAATAAATGAAAAAACAATAAACAAATTTGGCAAAAAATATAAATTTGAAACTTTATTTTATCTTACAGAATACTTTGCAGTAATTATATAAATGTACATTTTCAGTACTTAGATATAAATACAAGTATTCGAGATAAAAGACCACAGATATAAATACTTGTTGCAAAAATATTCTTCGAGCTAAAATATAACTTTAAGAATTTTTCTCAAAACAAATACTTTCTGCCCTCTTTCAAATAACACAATGATAAATAGCAAATTAATTCTTATTCTATCTTAAAAATATTCTGTTAACTGATAATACTGTTAACTAATAATTTTATACGTTACCTTGTCTTCTACTGGATGGTCCGCATCACTGTTATTGGCTGTATTTTTGAGCACGAGTCCTTCAATTTCTTGATTGAGTCCTTCAATAGATGAACGCATTGGAGGCCTTATTGGTTTCACTGGGATATTCATGGGACTTGCTTTTGTACTCAAGCTAAATTGATTGTCTACAAAGATAATAGATGTTAAACACATATTGTTAAATTGATCTTGCGAATGGAACAAAGAGTTTTCAGAAAATTACTCACGCATGGATGTCTGTGAAGCAATACTGGGCAAAAGTACCGAATGATCTCCAGGAAGCGCGGGTGGTGGGCCACCTGGCATTATTAGTCCGAATGCCGCTGTCCGCTCTCTACTACTAGTACCTTCCTTATTTGTACGTTGTAATCTGCAATTTTTGTACACAAAACAGCATATAGATTTTTCGATAAATACAGAACTAATAAAAAAGATATAGTCAACCATATGAAAACACACGTGCGCGCGTACACGCACACGCACACATACCGATGCCTGAAATAATTCTTCTCCAATTTTTCATCAGTAACAGTTTGTTCTGTGGGATGACGAGTATGCATTTTTCTTGGCTCATTGGAACATTCTTCCGTCTATAATAAAAATAAGAGATACATGTGAATCAAATTAAATAAGTGTCAAATAATAATTCATGTAATGTAAACATGACATTTATTTAAATTTTTATATGAACGAGGCAGAAAGAAAATCTACTCACCTGAGTAGATTTGTCTAGTGTCAGAAGACTGGAATGCATATAATAAGAGTCACGTGGCCATTGTCCTTTCAGATAGATGGTATCTAGAGATGCTGTCCGTCGAATACTCTGGTTTCCACTTAAGCTATCGCTACAGCGGCCGCTCAATGTTTTTGATTTGGCTGTAAAATATAATAATATTTAATTAAGTAAGAAACACGATAACATAAAGAAATCTAATCAGAAATTAGTAAAATGTAAGATTAAAGTACAAAATACGTATGTGCATGTACCAGACCGAACTATAAGCATTGTTTTCGGTTGCTGGAACAACTAAAAAGTGTATTTGCTAAATATAAAATAATAAGAAAATATAGATATAAAAATAACAAATAGTGTAGTGTAACCGAACTAAAAATGTCTCTTCGGTTACTGTAGTTGTGATGCATATGTAGCAATACAGGAATAAAAGTAAATTACTTTTAAATTATTTGACTTCTCAAAAGTAATTTTTATTCTTCGAAATAACTGAAAAGTGTACATAATTATAAGTAATCAAAACATCAATGAATCGTAGAAAGTTATATATGTATATTACAATATAGTAAATATATATTAACAAATATAAATAATTGAATACTTACCAGACAATAAGTAAATATGAAATAATTCGATTGTATGAAAAAAAATTTTTTTTCATTCAGTAAATTCAATTAAACAATAATAAAGAAATATAGAAAAACTTTTGCTACTGAGTCAAAGACGATGAACATAGCTTATAAGTCTCTTCTCTTCTATTTTTTTCTATTCTTGCAAATAAAGAAAAGAAGAGAATTTTGTGTCACATTGTAAACAATTTGAAGATTCGAAAAGTATTTTGATCAAATAGAACATCTCTCATTTGTGATAAACGTAATAAACTCTCCAACTTACCTACCTTGGAGTAGTTACGCAAGGTGACCAATGAAAAAATTTTTTAACAAATATTAACTTTGCACAAAACAATCCATGATTTACGTCTCAACTGAATCAGAATCTCTAGGAACTACATGCTTTTCAAAAGACAAAAGTGACAATATCCTTCGAGCTCCGAAGTCATCATCCCTGGAACAGATTCGTTCGTGATAACGACTCCGGTGCTCAAGAAGTTACGCGCGCGAATACGTGTTCCTCGAGCAAAGCTCCACAAGCACAAAGAACAAGACCACGGAAGAGGAGGGGAAAAGTGGGAGAGAGGGGGGGATCGTACCTTTGTAGGACAGGGATCCGGGGCTCCGCTGTCCCGAGGAAGACGACGTCTCCGGCGAGATACGCGCCCGCCAGACGGCCGCATTCGTCGGCGAGACGGTGGGACTGTTGCTGTTGCTCTTACGGAGGCTGCTACTCTGCCGGCCCTGTCTCATTAGCGAGCTCACGGGCAGGGTGGCGCGCATCGGGCCCTGCTTCGAGCATGGCGAGGACTTTCGCATACGTTGCGAGCTCGACATCTTCCCCTCAGTTTCGCGGAGCGGCGACGGCGGCGGCGTCGGCGACGACGGCGGCGGCGGCGGCAATTCGTGGATCCGCGCGCGCGGACCGAAGCGGACGCGCACCTGGCGGCTTCCTCCTTGGCTGGCGGCCGCTCTTTCTCTCAGGGCGCGGGAGCTCCTGACGAGTCGCGCGCGCAACCGACTACGGACTGCTTCAGGGACGCCTGGCGTCCCGACGTGGAGGCACCTGTGCTAAGCGCTACCACCGGGAGGATGATTTTCCGCGCGATGGCCGGAGGTATTCTCGAGCGACAAGTCGACGGCGACGACGACGGCGGTAGCGGCGGCGCGACGACAATGCCCTACGCGTCTTGTCATTTGCAATGTTCTGCTGCTGGCTCGGCACGCGCGTCACGTGACCGCCCGTACTCGCTGGCCATTGGTGGCGCGGTACCCGCGGAGCGTTGTACTACGCGAGGACGTGCGGCACACCGCGTTCCATTCACTACCACCGTAGCAGCCAGCACCGTGGCGAGTGTGGTAGCTAGCGTCCTATCGGCGTCTCGCTCGTCCAAGCGCACGGCCAAACCGTCTCTCTCGCGCGCTCAGGGACGTTAATTCCTACGTGTTAGCCGGGTGCGTTGCGACCGCGTGATAGTCGGTCTTCGAAGCAGTCTTTTCGAGACGGCGTAGCGTGACGGCACGACTACCACGGTGATTTCAGAAACTCGATCAATTAATTTAACCGATTTGGATTGCAGCAAAATTTCTACACGATTCGCTGTCCCTGATCTCCAATTCTTTCTTTCCGTCAAACAAAAAAAATTAATTCTTTTCATACTAACAAGATATTACGGACATTATTTGATAAGTTAATCGCCAATTAAATTTTACTCGAAATCTTTGATCGAAGTCACCCTTACGAATATTTGGAAAGAGGGGATTTATAATTTAAAACATACGATTCGTTGTTGAATAAAATAAAATACTTTCCTAAAATTTTATTATTTCGATTAATATCGATAAAATGTAAGCTTCACAATTAAATATTCAATAATCTACATATTTGAGATTGAGGAATTTAAAAAAACGTGACGCTGGACTTTAGCTTGGCAAGGAAACGAATGATATGATCTTCATATGATGTTCTGCGTTCAATTAAAAACACTCGGTGAATCCAAGCTTACATATTTATTTACAATGTATTTTATATTACAGCATGATGGAGTCATGATATATAAGTGTTATAGCTGACGTATGACTAGATTAAACAATATCAAAAAATACAAACGAGAAATATATATCAGTCTGAGTTTGCATGGTGTTTGCGATGGATGGCTGATTCGTACATAAAGAAGAGATAAAAAGACAAAATATTGATTGCTACTTGGTAGACACTTAGGCAACAATAGGACATTGACTGTACAATAAATCAGGCTTACAATAGCTTTTAGGATCAGACTTTGAACAAAATGACACCTTCACGTTACAATCGATGCATCACATTCTGAATGAACTCTAGGTATATGCCGAATAACAAATAGAAATTTCGGAGTATAGGATCTATATATAATTGCGTAATCGATACAGATCGCTGCGACGAAAGATTCTGATTTGATTCTCAATCTGCAACTCCGTTTCCATTTTAACACTTTGACACGTTACGTCACATGAACATATTTCTCGCTGCGAATTATAAAATTATTAAATTAAAGATACCTTAATTTGTTTCATTCAGCTTTCATTAGCATTCATCACTCATGTGTAAATAACGACTAAATGAGGAGTACGTTTTTTATCCAAATGTCATCAATATCAAGATGTGGATATAATTCGTAACGATCAAAGTGTTAAGCGCATACATCGCATCGACTTGAACAAAAAAAATATAGGTATATCGATCAATCGTCGTAAGATATAAATCGTACGGTGGCATCTTCTCAATAAAGGCACTGTCATGCTTTTCGCTACGGACGCTAATGCGTTTAGACTCGTCGTATTCGTACATACGTTCAAGCAATATGCAACAGTTCATATTAAACGTAGCCTATGATAGATCACTCTGCAAAGCAGTTCACAAGGAATGTCGTATCTCTACGATATAGTCCGAAAAATAGAAAGCTACTAAAAGATTTTTGCATTCGCTGCAAAAATACAAAAATCATAAAACTCATTTGTTACATCATTATCCATTTTTGTTAAATTTCAATTGCATATTATAGTCAATATAGCTTTACACATCTTAAGAAAGATTTTTTTCACGATACAACAAAGATTTCTTATCGGTATTAACATGGCAAATGATTCTAAAAACTGCAATTCGTGTAGTCACGTAAAAAAATAAAATGGCATAAAAGTGTTAAGGCTAAGATTAATTATTTTAAGAATTGATTCTCTATGTGGATATATAAGTATGTTATGTGAAAAAATATTCTCCTGCTTTAAAGAAATAGAGACTGTAAGCCGTACGCATATAAGTTATCACTCTTAGTGTCAAAAAGTAAGTATCGAAGAATAAGTAGATATGCATCATGATGATATTTAGCTAACGCATCATTCTAATCGTAGTCTTCAAAGTGTTAAATATTTCCAGATGTACGAAAAAGTAATCGACGCAATAAATCCTGCTGCTTAAGTTTTCATGCCAGTCCCTCGTAATTTATCCAGAATACTTAAACAATGCACATGTCTCAATATAAAATCGTTTACACAGTGAAATTTATAAAAGTTGGAATTGTCTTTTTAACAACAAATTCAATTATAAGTGATACTGTAGGCCTTCAAAAAAGTCATCATTCGAGAGAATGTCTTTCACGAAATTTAGAAAATATCTTTAAACAAACCAATTGTTGCCAATTCTATCAAAATGTATGATAATACTGAAAAAATATATGTACAATTCTTTCATATTTCTAATTATTTGCAGTTATCTTACACTAATTATAATTTACGTTTTTAAAATAATTTAATTAAAAAGTCACGTAGTGCCAAAGTGAGTTACGCGAATTTCTTGTTTGTTAGGAACACAAGAAACTTTTGCGGGCAATAAATGCTATAAAATTTGAAAATAAAAAGGAGAAAATAAAAATATATGAAAAGTAGGTTTTCTATATTACAAAAAGCATAAATTAATAAATATAGAACATGAAATGCGGCATGTAGGATGAATAATAAAATGTGAAATTCAAAATTCAAAATTCAAAAATATCAATAGTTTCAAATTTAAGAGAGAGAAAAACGTTTTCATTTAATTTTCATTTTAAGGCTTTAATTAATCAAAATGCTCATAGTTCAATTGAAATTTTTTTATCTCGATATGGTATCCAATCATATAATTGATTTTATGTAATGCAAAGCTCTGTATTCTATCACGAAAAAGATGTGTTGTAAAATAATATGAAACGGGATAATGAATATAATACTTGTATATGTGTAACATTACACCCGCGAATGATGATACTTTCCTTGTTGAAACAAATCAAGACTAGAAAATGTTCAAATTATATTAATAGTTATTGATAATGCTACAATAGAACTTTTTTATAATTAACGAATTTATAATACGCTAGATTAAGAACAAATCCTATCGTGAAAATATAATATATTCAGTTGAGAAATTTCCAAGCATTAAATAGGTCGATTATATCAATATTAATTAAAAACAAGTTTATCAAAAAAGTTTTATCTAAAATTATATAAATTTACTTTTTTAATTTTATTTTTATTAATGTTTCATTTCATAGGATAAATATTTATGTAATTGAACTTCAATTCAGTTTTATTTTAGATAAGCTTGTGCTTGTACAAATCAAAGACATTAGGATGTAAATCCAGATATTAAAAAGAATTTGTTAATGAGAAAAGTATCGCAGTATCTTTTACAGATTTATTAATAATGAAAAGATAATGTTTTGATTGAAGATTTTGTAGCAT
The DNA here is from genome assembly GCA_037157785.1 of Cephalotes varians. Classification (NCBI taxonomy): domain Eukaryota; kingdom Metazoa; phylum Arthropoda; class Insecta; order Hymenoptera; family Formicidae; genus Cephalotes; species Cephalotes varians. The sequence continues at coordinate 552,000 of JANQDE010000074.1, forward strand.
TCAAATTCATTATATATATATATATATATATATAATCATTAGATTATTTATTTATATATATTATTTATTATGACATTATAATAATTATGATTGTAATCGTCGGAGATGTTTTTGATATGTAAAATAAAAAAAAAAACTTCAAGCATAATGGGAAAGGATTATCATTTACCAATGTAGATTAGTTAGCAACAACAAAGTTGTTTTATGTGTACGCATTCAAACGATTAAATTTTAATCGCAATGATTTTAAAATTATTATTAAATACAAAAAGGATACCGTAAGTACTGAGCATTTCGAGTGACTTTGTTCTATGAATTTCGAATTTTCACAGATATACAGAAAACAAGAGAAAGCAACATTGAACATAAAAGAAATTAAATAAATTTTAAAGATAAAAATATAAAATTGTAATATGTATGATGTCATATATTGCAAACCGAAGTTAACAGTAATGTCAAATTTATTTTTGACATTACTATTTTATCTTATGTCTTATACTAATTTATAAACTATATATAAAAATTTATAAAAACATAGGCATTACATTCGTAATAATATGTGATGCAAGTTCCACAAAAACCTGAATAAATAATTCTAAATTAGAATGACTTTTGGTACCCTCACAATGAGTTTTCTTCTCGCTTGCAATTTGGATTTTGATGCTTAAACTTTTTACCAGTATCTGTATTTTTTTATACAATCGTTACCCAAGTCCACCACTACTAGGTGATTATCTGGCAGCACGGCTATGCCCGAGGGACGTCGCAATTTCGAACTGTGCGAATCGATTTCGGTTAAGATATTACCCCCGCCTAACTTTAGTACTTGTATTATGCTACGACCTTTGTCTGTACGGGTACCGATTATTTTGCCGTCCGCGTCTACGGCTATTCCTCCGTAGATACCTTTTCCTGTCGTACACATAAATCAGATGTGCTAAAATCTCGTTACGACGAAATATGTTTTCTATTTTTGTATTAGTATTATATAGTGATTATATTTCTTATTCTTAGTTAAATGATATTTCCAATAAATATATAGCTATATATAAAACTTACCTTTACCCTCAGGGTATATTTCCTCGGAGAAATCTCCCTTCGCAGAAAACACTTGAATTCTACTATCGGCAACTAAAATCTCACCAGCCGGACCAACAGTTACAGAACTGATTAACTTGAATGTGCTTCTCTTACCAACCTGTTAATGTTTTGTGATGACTATACGAGGACCATACGAAGCAACTTGCAGTGAAAGTTCATATTTATGTAAACAAAAATTAACCTGGAATAGTATCTTGCCGTCTGAATCAAATACAAATACGCAGCTTTGACCGTTGTCAGCGACAAGTATGTGTCCGTAACTCTTATCCACTGCAATGTCTATGGGTTCCTAGAACAGGAAAATAACGTCGTAATTAAGAAGTATTTAAGTAAATTTTTTTGCGATAAAAATTACTAACTTGAAATGCGTTATGCGTGAAAGATCGGATTGTATCACCTAACGAAGTCATTTCCGTAATCTTTCGCGTCCGCCAATTCACGACTACGAGACCTTGTTGAGAAATTCCTATTCCTGTGCAACTGCGACCCTCTAAGCCTTCATTGTTTATGTGCCTTTGAAATTCCAAATCACAATTGAGTACCTGAAACAATATAAAAAGAATTAAATATTTTGCTATGTAAAATATTGTCCTCTATATTATTCCAACCTTAATACGAGAATTTCCAGTATCTAAAATATAGATCATCCCTTCATCGTCCACTGTGACTGAAACTGGTTGATGGAACTCATCTTTCCCGTTACCACGTCTTCCATATATTTTAATAGGTTCATTGTGCTCGGTCGCGTCAAAAAATAGCGGATAATCTTTTATAGGTCGTTCAAATACCGACACCTTCAAGACATATCGACTTGCAATTGGTGGCCGGAAGTAAATTTCATAAGTTCCATTCTCCAGATCTTTCACTTCTGTCTCAATAGGAACGTTCTGATTTTCTGCGTGCATGTTATCTGCGATGGTCAATTCGGCGCTGATAAGATCACCGCCAACATTTCGTGGATGACCGTGATAATCTACCGTCTCGACTGTGACGATTGTTTGTAGCTTTACTATTGCTAGGTCTTTCAATCTGGCTCGGCACAAACCTGATGTAAAAGGCACAGATATAGAAAATACGTTGTAATGCAAATGCTTTTAAAACATCTGATTCATACTAGATCATAGATGCTACATTATAACATTATAACATACGATATGTTATAATAAATAAGTAATTCTTTTTAAAACGTAATTCTTTTAAAAATTCTTTTACTTAACTATATTATCAATCCTAAAGATACCTGGTAATGTTGTACTAGAACGTACTCGTCCTAAGTTACTCAGTGCTTGCTCTAATTGGGAGAGAGCGTCATTATGATTAAACTCGAATGTGATAAAGGCATTCTCCTTGGGTTCGCTGAGAGCGGTCGCTGCATCGAGTTGATCTGACAGGCTGTTAATACGTTGAGTAATATTCCGGACCTCGACCTGTAAGAATTAAATCTCACTATGTAAAATGATACGCACGAGAAGTAACATTATATCAATGTATTCTTTAATACTCTGTACCTGATATTGTAATCCTTCGCACTCTCTCTCCACTTTAGTTTTCTCCGCCTCAATAAGAGAATGTTGCTCCTCAAGTACATGTTTTTTATCACGAGCGGCAGCGGTTACGGCAGCTTGCAATTCCGTTCGACGTTTCTCTATCTTTGCGATGATTTCGGCGAATTCTGTATCTACTGCGTTCAAACATTTTTCCGTAGATGCTTCCAAACGTTGTAGTTCCGTACTTACAGAATCTTGTGCCTGTGTTAACTAAAAAACGTAACTCTTAACTCAGTAAGAATTGAACTATATTTCGTGTTACAATTTAATAATTCCCACTACTTGTAGATGTTATTTGATGTAGAAATACACAAAAATTAAGCAATATTACAAAAATTATATATTTTTATAAAAAATTTTAAAATAATACAACATACTTTTATTTTAAATGACTTTTTGAGTATAATAAATATTAGATATACACTTACATCAACAAGCATATATAAAGCATATAAAAATAAAAATTATTAGTATATAATAAATATGTAATAATAAAAAAATAAAAATAAAGATATTGATATATTAGAAAAATATATCGATTTATATGTTATGAAACATAGTGCCTAAAAAGAAAAACAAAAGATTTTCACCTTGGATATACACTCATTAGCTTTATAAAGCAATATTTCGGACATTCTTTTTATTGCGATACTAAAGGGGATGATTGTATGTTCTGTGCATCCAGGTGATGTTCCTGCATGTGTGCCACCAGTACACACTGTACAGAATACTGTATCACATGTTTCACAAAATAATAATTCCTGATTTATATGAACTGAACACTTTGGGATGACCTGCAAATAAATATAGAAACATAACAATATTGAGACTATCAAGAAAAAAAATTAAAAAAAAAAATTTATCTGTGCAAGTGACACCTCTGCTTAAACGTACCTCTCGTCTTTGCCGAGACATAAGGTCTAGCAGTTGATTTACGAGAAAACTCGGAGGCAGTGCAGGTACCCCTCCACGAGGAATAGTTATTAATTCTCTACAAATGGGACATCTAAATGCTCCTGTCTCTCGTGTTTGAGACGCGGCAATTCTTGTTAAACAATGTAAACATACCTATAAACAAATATAAGATTATTGAGATGTATAAGATCAAGATATATATATATTGTCCATTATATTTTATTTTGTACATAAATCATACCGTGTGTGAACATGGTAATAATTTAGGTGTATGCTCGCTGCCATCATAAACACAGAGACAGGTGCCACATGTTAAAAAACTTTCATTAAAATCTTCATAATTTATACTGACTGTCTCTACGAGCATGGAGCTCATGCTGACCATCCTCTCCCCAAGCCGCGTCCTAAAAGAAACAAACAAAAATGTAAATTAATATCAATTCAAGAGTATTGCAACAAAAAATATTAACAAATATCTATTAAATATACATATGTGGAAAATATAATTTATATAAAAAGATAAATTTAATAAATATATAATTCATTATATATTTATTATCATATTTTTATCATATTATCATATATTTATTATCATATTATAATCATTACAGAATGATCTTTAAAAATAATTTTCTTGTCCAAGACTTGCAAAAATTTTTGCATAAAGATAAAAGTTTCGGTAACTAAGAATAAACGATACATTGAAAAATCACTATTCTGTTACTCAAAATTCTAAGACACTTTTGCTGAAACTAAGCTAAAACAGAAAATACTTGGACAACTATGCAGATCGTTTATCTCAATGTCAATCTACGATGAATTGCTTTTTGAGTAAACGTGACCAAAACAATTTATCATGGGGTGCATCTGCCAAAAAAGGAGCACTCACTGTATAGCTAAACGCAACGCTTCCATAATTCTGATTGTCACTCTATCTAAAGTACGCTTCACCATCCGCGTTAACGCACGCAACCCTGTTATTCGAGTTTCCTCGGAAATCCTGAAGAATCCAACGGTGCATATCGCACTAACGCGTCACTCTCGCTGTTGCCGGACTCAAGAGAAAGAGAGAGAGAGAGAGAGAGAGAGAAAGAGAGAAAGAGAGAGACAAACGATTCACGAGAACGCAACCGCGTCGTTGAATCGCGACGGACTACCCCGAGCGCATCGTGTCAGATCAATTCCGACTTCCTCGCGGACGTGTCTTTGGAAACGCGTATCGTCCGAGTGAGCGACGCGTCTCCTACAGCAGCGGCCGCATGTCTCGCGGATGCATATAAATAAATACGCCGGGACGCTCGGCGATCACGAAGAGCGACCCGCGCGCGCGTATCCGAGCCCTTTGTCCACCTCCGTTCCGTTCCTCACAACTCATTACGTGGGATGAGCGGAGGGAGCGAATTCACGCGCGCCATATCGAATTCCGCGCTCCGCATCGCGCCGCGGACTGACGGTTTCGGCGACGGAACGTTTTTTTTTTTCGCGACAAGAGAGAGAGAGAGAGATCCTCTGGCGAACTTTTTTCCGGAAGAACCTCGATCGTCTTATCGCGTACGCACACACACACGCGCGCGCGAGACAGAACGCGGAATCAACGACGTCAAACTTCGGCGCGGCGCATTTTTTCCGAATAAATCACAGACACGGACGCGCAGGACGACGACGGCGGCGGCGGCGGCGGACGGTGCTGCGCGCCGCATCAGCTGCGAAGCGGCAGCGACTCACGTTCGTGCTTACGGCTTACAGCTGCGCGTTGGCCACCGGCCATTATCGTGGCACGCGCGGGTGCCGCGAGCACAGATTCCTATTTATATCGCAATTTCATCGTTCCTCAGCCGTTTTGCGAGAATTGCAAAAACCTCGTCTCCGAAGCAACTCGAATTGTCTCGAATCGTGATTACTCTTAATCCTAAGGGTGCGATCACACTATGCGCGATTCGTGACGGTTCAAAACTCGCATTTTTTATTTATATAAGATTGACAAACAATGCAAATGGACATATTCGTCGAATTTGCACTAGTTTAATATTCGTGTCAATTGGTGTCAATTCGCAAGCGATTTTTTTGACGAAAAAGACGCGAATCACCACGAATCGCGCATAGTGTGGTCGCACCCTAATGCTGGCGCCAGACTACGATTCGGGACAGTTCGAAACTCGCATTTTTTATTCATATAAGATTAGCACACAATACAAATGGACATATTCGTCGAATTTGCACTCGTCGTTTGATATTCGTGTCAATTGGTGTCAATTCGCTAGCGATTTTTTTGACGAAAAAGACGCGAATCACCACGAATCGCGCATAGTGTGGTCGCACCCTGATGCTGGCGCCAGACTACGATTCGGGACAGTTCGAAACTCGCATTTTTTATTCATATAAGATTAGCACACGATGCAAATGGACATATTCGTCGAATTTGCACTCGTCGTTTGATATTCGTGTCAATTCGCTAGCGGAGCGGTTTTTTTTTTTGACGAAATCAAGGGACGCGAATCACGAATCGCGCGTAGTTCAGCGCCAGCATTGCTCTTAGGGTGCATTCGTGAAGACGCTATTGCTATCGTTCTATCTTTATCGTTCATTGGATGTAAAACAAAGATAGAATGATAGCAATAGCGTCTTCGCGAACACACCCTTGATCTTAACGAGTCGTGTCATTACGTTACAAAATTACCGGGAACTTCAAAGTGCGAAAGAAAACGAAAGTAACGCTTAATTAAAATCATAAGGCGTATGGATTTTTTACTTTAGAAGTCTTGCTTCAACTGAAAACATGTGCATTCCGACAGGAATACAAAATAGCCACGGGAAGATCTTCGTGCATTTCGATTCTATTGGGTTGGAACAAAAGTTCGTAGCGTTTTTTAGCTCTAAAATTTCTATATTTTACAAAATTAGTATGACACCATTTGATAGAGCAGTTTCAGCTTTCAGAATCTGTTTTACAAATTACGGTACGACGATTTTTAATGGAGTTATGAGCGATCAAAGTCAGAAGTCCCTGTTTAACTTAACTTGCGAATAACTTAAGAATAAAAAATCGTAGGAACATTTGTAAAAAATGATTTTGTAGAGAAAGCTTCAAGCTTTTACAAGAGATAGTCAAAAATTTTTTCAAATTTAATTTGGGCACGTTACAAACCAACAAAGTGAGAAGAAAATTTTCCATTTTTTTCATAATTTTCTGTATGTAAAAATTACCAAACTTACATAAACTCAAAAAAATATGATAAGCCTTTGAAAGTAGAGATTTCAAGCTTTAAAATCCTTTTTTTAATTTAAAATTTATTTAAAATAAATTTAAAATAATTTAATTTAAAATAAAATCCTTTTTTTAATTTAAAATTTAAATTTCATTCATTTTTGACGAAAATATTGTATATACAATTTTAAGCTAAAAAAAACGCTACGAACTTTTGTTCCAACCCAATATACGAATTTGAAGGGGCTCGGAAGCGAGTTCTTTGGTCGCAGCGTACGGTCCTGGGATTGCGAGTTGCGATACCGCGGCGCCGTCGGCGCGAGAGGGACAGAGCCGTCGCCGCGGAGAACGGCGAGCGTGAGCCGCGTGAGGTTGAATCGCGGAGAGCGTGGGAGATAGGCAACGTGCCGCATATCGCGACAGCGTAAAGAAAACACGCGTGTGCACGACCGTGCAAACCCGTGAACTCTCCACTGCGCAGTCGTTCCGAAAGGTGCAGCGACCGGCGCGCTTGCATTTGTGGCGGTGCGGGAACACGCGCGCATTGTACACACGTACGTGCGTGTGTGCGCGCGTGGAGTTGCATGCAACGAATCTCTCGAATTCGACGTTAGACTGTTAGGGTGCGGCCACACCATGCGCGATTCGTGGTGATTCGCGTCCTTTTCGTCAAAAAAATCGCTAGCCAATTGATACGAGTATCAAATGACGAGCGCAAATTCGACAAATATGTCTAATTGCATTGTTTGCAAATCTTGTATGAATAGAAAATTGCGAGTTTTGAACTGTCACGAATCACGAATCGCGCATAGTCTGGCCGCATAAAGATTTGCAACGGCGTTTTTTAAAATTACTCTTCCAAGCTTTCTTTTTGGAATATTTGAAAAGAGATGCATTTGAAAATTCTCAGCGACATCTTTTACGACTCGATACTTATTTTTGATTATATTAAAAGTGCATCCGATTGCAGTGCGTATTAAAGCCGTTGTATACTGATCTGAGAATGAATTTAAAAGTGAAATGCAACTATAAAATATATTTTCAAACTATAAAATATATTTTTTAACAGCATAATAAAGTATATTGAAGATTTCGTGATTTAATTCGCATTTCTATATTTATACTAAACATATATCTTTACGTCGATTTATGTCTAACAGCTTTAATGTGCACCAGTGCGCACTGAATGCGCATTAGTGCGTCCAACCGAACTCGCTATAAAAAAAGGCAACAAACGTATAAATAAATGATTTATAAAAAAGTACATAGAAAGGATATAAATATATGTATGTATTTAGCTTAAAAAATTTATGTACATATACGATAAACTTTTCAAATTAAAAATAATATTTCTATACATATATAGTATTTATATATAAAAAACATAATAATTATACGTTCATAAAAATGTATATCGTACAAAAAAAAGAATAATATACAGGATACGTGATACTCACATGAAAGGGCAGCAGCTCATGAAGCTTTTTTTTTTTTGATAATAGCAAATCTCTGATTATTTTCGCAGATACAAATTGTTGTCAGCCGACAATGACTTCACGCAGTCATGACGTTTTCTTTCATTTCCTCTCTACGAAAAGCTCACGTCATATTGATCCCTCCGGTGCTTTAAAGTTTAAAATATCCGTGGCTGCCACCTGTCCGATGCACAAGACAAAATTTGTGTCGCACTTGTTAAAACGATATTGTCCGCGTCAATTAGCTACGTGACATTATGTTTTTATATCCGCGTCGTTCGCGAAGGTATCTCGATAAGAGTCGTAAAAATAACTTTTTAACGTTTCTTATCATTTTAACGAGCGTTGTCGAGCGCTCAATAAAACGACTCGCATACGGAATTTCGAGCCGACGGATCGACAACTCTTTTTTTTCTTGCGGCCGCGCAACCGCACATTCGTCAATTCATTGAAGGGACCCCCTCGAGGTCCCGTCCGAGATCGATTGCGCTCACGTGCGCAGAAGAAACGTAAACAGTGTCGCGAGCGCGTATATAAACACACCGAGCGGAAGCGCCGTCGTGTCACACCGGCTGCGAAACCGTATCAACGCGATATCAAGGCTTTTACGAGAGGCTATCTCGCCGCGGATACGTCCGTCGGTGCGTTAACCCCCTAAAGCCCCCAGAATCGAGATGGAGATCGGCGAGTATTTGGACAAGTGACATCCAACGCTTCTTCGAATTTCGCCCAGTCGCGAGGACGAGGATACCAAAATATGCACACTGTTTCACAGATTTTTGATCGAGATACGCGAGGTTATGAAACAAAAAAGTTGAAAAAAATACATATATTTGCAGCGAGTCTTCTTCGTATTACAAAACAAAGAAGTTGAAAAAAATATATATATTTGCAGCGAGTCTTCTTCGTATCGCAAAAAGGGAGAAGAGAACGAGAGATCAACGTTTCCAGCTTGCAACGTATATATTATTTCAGTTAGATTCACTCGCTAGCTCCTGGACGACGTTTCGACGCGCAGTTTCACGCGCGCGTCACGAGTCGCGTACATTTTTGCTGAGAGAAATCCAGATATCCTTCACCGAGCGACGAGACGTGAAACGGAACGATCGTACTTCCCGGCGAGTCTGTGTCGTTGGAGAAGACGCCGCTGGATATTCACTGAATCCCCGAGGACGTTTCCCTCTCCGCGGCACTACATCACCCGCGACGGGATGGATCGGCGAGGAAGTTACGGGAGGCGTCGCTCCGACGGAGACACGATCGCGCCCGCGGTCACCCTTCGCCTCGGGGACGGTGCAAGGACGAGCGGATATCGATCTCTCGCGCTGCAGCAGGTGTCACGGCACCAGCTGTCGTGTCTCGCACTGCAAGGCGGCAACCACGGCGACGGTGACGACGGCGAGGATGAGAAAAAAAAGGGAGAGCGAGAGAGAGAGAGAGAGAGTTCTTGACGCACGGGGGAAACGCGAAGCGGGGATGAAAACACACCCTCAGGAACGCGGATCGCGCGCACGCGCTCGCGTCACGCTATTTGGGTCACGCGGCGCGCGGGCGCGACGCGCGATTTATTCGACTTCGGCTCGAGAGTAACGATTCGCGATAACTTGGATCGACGACGACGATCCGGACACAAATTTTACCTTCCGAGTACCGATCGTATAATTTTTACTCCTCGTTCAATGGTAAAAATTTTCACCTTTCCGCCTTAGAAAAATGGTTACGTGATCGCTACTCTGGATCGCTGCATCGATCATGTAACTTCGAGTGGAACTTTTCATTTTCCGCTCATTCCGATTCGTGAATTTTTCACTGATCACAGAAAGATTACAGGTCAATTAACATCTTAATATGCCAATGGCGCAATTGTCACTTATCGTTACAGGAGACCATCGATGCGACTGTCATTAATATTATTGTGCACGTAAAGCTTCGTTATTTCATCGGCTTCTGTAAGAGGCTTCTTACTGTGCCTTCGTTTGACCGCAAAGGCCATGGCACACAAAAAATCTTAAGCAGTAAAACGTAAGCAATAAGGAAATCAACAGTTTTTGATTTACTGTCGCTTAAGTTTCGCCTTAAATTCTTGACTGTGATTGGCTGATTCGCTCATCGCTTAAGTTTTACTGCTTAAGTTTTTTTGTGTGCCGTGGCCTTTAAAGTTAGGTTAGTGTTTTTTTTTTACTAGAGATTTTGTTTTTTTACGTTGTTAACTTAATTGTAAACCATTAGTGACTTCTGGCGATCTTAACAAAAATGTTGGCGACGAATGTATCGAAGAATTCTTTGATCATACGAAACATCGAGTTTACGATAACTTTTTTATTTTTTTAAGTTTTTGCTTCTAGAGAAAAATTACATGATCGCTACCTTGATCGAATTTCCAAGATCGTTTTTTCGAATGGATGCAATGGGGCCCGAAAAGGAGTCGTATAAAGAAGAGAATTTTTTACGGAGCTTTTGAGAAAGAAGGTGGTAGGAAGTCGTGTATCCACGAAAAATCAAACGAGAACTTTTCAAGCTTTAATGATATTCATAGCCCGAGCTTACTTAAAATTGTCTTAAGTATGATTTTGAAATATGATCACACATATTTCATTGGGCGATAGGTTTTAAGATCATTTGAGATCAGACCTAAAACGAAATCTTAAATGTAAAATCGGATTATAAATACTGTCCTAAGTAAAATGATTAAAATGATAGCGCAAATGACGAAACGATTTGCTTCGCGATATCGTTGCATCTGTGAGCGTACAACTGTTCGTTTTGCGTGTTTAAATATGTATTAAAGATTTATGAACGCAATGATTTTCGGTTTTTTGCCAATGACAAACAATCTCGAATTCTACGGAAGTATTCGCGATACAAGGTACTTGCCAGAATCTCCTCAATTCTCCGAAAGAAATCCGACAATGGACCCTCTTCTGAATTTCGAGGACGAATACCGACGCGTTTCAAGCCGATCATCTTTAGTATTGGAAGAATATCGACGACAACTGACTACGAGGCGCGTCGATCGAAGCGTTATTGCGAAACGCATTCTTGATCTAGAATGATCTAGATCCTTAAGGGCCGTTCTACAATAAGCCATAAGTCATAAATCAGAAGTCAGAAGCAATAAATTGATCAATCAAGTATTTTTTTCACATTTGTCTGTGATTGGTCAATTTATTGCTTCTGACTTCTGATTTATGACTTGTGGCTTATTGTAGAAAGCCTCTAAAAGATCTTGAAGAGATAGCGCGGGAATTTGATCGCGCGCTAATCTTCTCCACTGTCCGCGACAACGATGTTCCGATAGGTCGATCGAGCGCTGATTTCACCCTCGACTTTACTCCGCACGCGAAAGCCACCACCTGCTCTGACGCGGTTACATACCGCGACGTTTATACTCCTAAAGCAACGTCGGATACACACTCGAGCATGCGCCGTTGGAAGTGGGTCATTAGGAGCTTGACCGAAATCTTCGGCCAGGATTTCGCGCTAGTTCCTTAAATTCGTCGATCGTTAATCGGCGAGAAGGAGCGCATGACTCGCGCGCCATGCACCATGAGAGATCCTCGCGAATCTTTTTATCAAATAAGAGTGACTTGCTTTCGTGTTTACGTTAAGTAACGAAAAAAATCGTTTAACGATTATTATAGAAAAAAATCTTTTTATGTATTTTATACAAATTTTTATTAAAATAACATGACTTCTTTGTTCAAATTTCTCCTATCAAAGATGAAATATAAATACTGAATAAATGGTTTATACTACTAATTTCTAAATTCTTGCTGAAAATACCCGGAGAAAAATGTTTCATATATAATTTTATATAATTATATATAATTATATATAAAATATGTCCATATATATTTTTTTTCCCGGATATGTGAATTATAAACATTTTAATGCATAAATTAACGCATGCGTTTTGAGATATCAGGTCTCCAAAAAAGTTTTTCCGTTTTTTGAACTTCAAACATGGGTAAAAATGTTAATTTATTTGTTGAAATAATTTTCATTACAATTTATAATTTTCTCCCAGCGAAAGAGTTTATAAATATCACTGCGAAAGAAATCATCTTTGGAGGCGAAAAAATTGTTCAACTCTTTTTCTAATTTCTCTCGCATTCTAAATTCGATTTTGCATATGGTTGTTCAACGACAAGAAAAGATAGTGGTCCGACGAAATTTCGATTAGTTGAATAAGAAGAATGTGATAAAATCTATTCCAAGGCTGTTCAATTTGTCCCGAGTCACTTTTGACATATGTGAACGCGTGTTGTCTTAAAGAAATATAATGCCTTTCCGATCGACAAGGAATTTTTTGAGAAGCTCATCTTGAACCCATTGAATCCCGAGTAAACGATATCGTTTTGTCATAAGAGGAGCTTATAATATATAATACACCTACTATTACTATTCTATAACTCTTAATAGGTGCATTCAGCGGATTCAACAGTTGACWGAGCGTTCGCTGCTATTGGTATATTCTTCTAGATTTATCGGGGATCTAAAAGTTTCCAATTACAGACAACAATCATTAAGCTTTGTCAATTGCCACGTGTTTTCCAATAATATATAATAATACTAGCGACACCTACAGTATTCACGCATAAGCGTGAAATCTTAAAACATTGATCTCATACTTTGAATTTGAAGAGAATAATCAATTATGATTAATCAATTTCTTACGACTTAAGACTTATTATACTTATTGTACTAAAGATCGGGACTAAAGCTTGTTCAAACTCACAATTCATCAAAATGAAAAACTTTTTTAGGGATTGATATACTCCAAGCATATGCTTTGTATCAAAATATTTTTAATAATATAATAATAACAATATATATATATATATATATATATATATAATATATATAATATTATATTTTATTATATGTTAAAATATGTTATTATATGAAAAGTTAATTGAAAGTTGGTTGAAAAGTTAATAATTAATTATTATTAACCAGTTATGCGAATAAGTTAAATGTGAAATATGCGCGCGTATTCGAATATGCTCGATATGCATGTAATGCGTTAAGATTTTATGAGCCTCTGTACATGCGCGCGCGCGACACACACACACACACACGCTGAGAGATTCACAGCTAAGAAGTTCATTCTGCTTGACGCGACTACTGTTGTTGCAATTATGCTAATATCAATTATGCGCAATTGTAATATTCAGTTAATTTAGATCATGTTACTTAACTATCATTTATAAAACGCATTACGAATGCATGCCCCGTTTTTGTGTCTCGTTTATCATTAATATTATTTTGTTTGCATGATATAAGAAAAGAAAAATAATCTAGCAACAGTTTATGTATTTTACTAATGAATTATAGTATATGTATGTATGGCGTGTGTGTGTGTGTGTGTGTGTGTGTGTGTGTGTGTGTGTGTGTGTGTGTGTGTGTGTGTGTGTTTTTATTACAAGTTTTTTATGTCATTTTGCTTCTATAATTAATAAAATATACCAGCACAAAAACGTTAAATATTTGACATTATATTATTAATATTACTGCAGATTTCTTAAGTTAATTGCTGGAAAAAGCACGCTGTGTGTTCCTTTTTTGATTTTCTCGATTGTCGAGTGTTGAATTTCGAATCATTCGAGAAATCGTAGCGATTTCAAATTAAGAAACTTAAAAAAAATTTGCAAAACACAGGTGATGCTATACATTTGTTTAGTCTCGGCATGCAGTTACATAAATTACCTTTGCTTGAAAATTTCGCTTTAACCGATTAAATTAATTATTTATGAATTAGAACGTTAATTCTCATTTAGAATAAACATTTTATTTGTTATACATTTAGATACATTATTCACGATTATTTTCACATTACGCATCACTTATTTCGCAATTCCATTTTTGTTAGAAACGAGTTAGCTGGGATTTAAATAATGTAAAATATACGTTTAAATTTATTTATCACGTACGAATCGAATTACACGAAAATTATTTTAAAAAATTATAAACCCCGTATCGGAAATAAATTTTCTCATGATTAAAATAAAATTGTCATTAACTCTATTATTTGACAATTAACTTCTTACTGCCGGAATAAAGATTCTTGATATATAAGAAGTAGATATTTATTGTTATTCCATAAATTTTGAACGTTATAAAGAGTATTCGGCTCATGATTGTTTATACACAATTGTCTTCTTGGAGGTGTTTGTTGATCCAATCTCGATAAGGGTAGACTCGCGTGAACACATCCGGACGTCCTTTAGCGCAAGGTATTCCCCAGGACACAATGCCGATCTGCTCATTGTCAGCTACCAAAGGACCGCCAGAATCGCCCTACACACATAAATAATGTAACAAATTCTTTTTTCCTAAATGTTTTTAACTCCTTTTTAATATTAATTATAATTGCAATTTATATTGCAAATTCATTATTGAATTCATATTATTATGTGCAATTAAATATATTCCCAGACAATACGAAGTCTAAAATCGAAACATAAAACATTAAAGTAAGACACTTTAAGATATCTTTAAGATTTTGGATTTTGTGTTGTCTGGATTAAATTTATATGTATATTCGAAGTAGGTTGTATCCAAAGAATTTTTTTTTTCAAAAAAATGTAATGATGCATTGTTTTTATAGATTCTTCCTTTAGTTTTGCATATTTTTGTAATACGATTATTACAATTTTAGAAATATGGAATTAAAATGACCTGCATATAAGAAATATGGAATTAATATGACTTGAAAGATAAGTTTTTCAATTTAAGCATTCAATTCAAGCATTTAATGTCTTGTTAAATGCTATCAATGTTTGTAAAATGTACATATTGTCGATATCAAGCATGCATTTCCTCATGAAAAGGTTTTATTTCTAGATACTCAATCAGATTAGAATGTACTTACGTGACATGCACCTTCGCCCTTTTTGTTGAGTGTGCAGATATTGTTGTTGGTGATACGCAAGCTGACATTTAAGCATTTCTTTTGATCGATGACCATGAGTTGGATGTGCTGCAATTCATTCGGCGCTTCCCCCGGATACTGTAATAATATATACACACACGAAATGATTATTTAAATTAATCCAAAAAATGGTCATTTAAATTAATCTACCGATTTAAATGATTATTACCGAAATAGTCATTTAAATCAACATTCTTATTTAATTAAAAAGGAAGAATATCTCGTATTTATGAAAAACAGATGGTCTTATTATTATTTATATGCATGCATATACATGTATTTATGAATATGCAACGAATACATTATATATATTAACACTTTGCTGTCGGATAACGAAGTACTACGTCTTTTCAAAAAACTGAAAGTGGTTGACGTAGTGGTATGTCTTTTCAAAAAATAAAAGCTGAGAGCGGTTGAAATAATAGTAGTACGTCTTTTTAAAATAAAAATTAGAATAATAAAAAAAGGAAAATCGATTTCTCTGTATATAAAGCTTAACAAGTAAGAGTTAAGTAATAATTCCTAAATATTTTCAGAACATGCTTAGAATATTGTTGTATACACTGAACAACTACACGCGCTTTGAGCGTACGATCTTAAGTTAATCTCTTCCAGTAAAGTGTTAATTTATAGATTTATAGATATAAAATTTTTATATCTCTCAACACATAACGATGGACAAGTTTTTTTTATATTTACATTCATAGTGCCCCAGCCGGCTAACATTGCCGGATAATCGGATTTGTCGAAGTTTTTAGTGGGCAGAGCAATCGGTTTTACTTTGTCTCCAAAAACAATATCCTTGTTTAGCTTAATTAATCCGATGTCATTTCTAATTAAGATGGGATTATAATGGGGATGTATCCATCTCTTGATCGACAAGTACTTATCGCCACCTTTGTCCAGAGCGTTTGTGCCCAAAAAAACAGTGATAGCCGTGTCGTTAAAACTATATACAAATAAAGATTATAAAACGTGACCGTATACAATAATTATATACTATCTCAAACACTTTCCATGTATAATTAAGTTTATAATATAAAATAAAATAAAATATAATATAATATAAAAATTTTGAAACTTTATGTTGCATTTGGCGCTTCTTTATTTATTCATAGCGGTTTAACTTATTATTGTTTATACGTTCGCCTTACAATATATTCTCTTTTAATATATACTGATCATTGCGATAAATATCATTACATGCCTTAGAGGTCAAATTGAAAAAGACGCCCACCCCTTCTCAGGAGGTTTTAGATTCATATCCTGGCTGAGATGATATTTTTCGCAATAAATTCTTTTCAGTATTTTAAGATGCTTATTAGCATTATTAATAAATTGACGATCAATTTAATTTGTGATATTATTATTTCAGCTTTAGTTTAGCGTTTTCAAGACCGGCTGCATTTGACGAATTCGACCAGTTTGAAGAATTGGAAAATGTATTTACATAGAAATGTTATTAAGCACCAAGGTCTAGCTTCAACCGCGGCGCTTTTTTAYTTATTTAATTTTGAAATTTATTTTTTTGTTTTTGATTAGTTTCAAGAAAATATACCAACAATACCAAAATTAATTCTATTAATTCTATTGTTTTTAATATAAAATAAATTTAAACATGTAATTAATTATAGGCTTGTTAAAAATTGTGAAATATCTAATTTAATTGTTATTAAGATAAAAAATTGTTATATTGTGAAATAATCTTATTCCAACAACCGCACATACCCGGTCAAGCAATGAGAAGCTGTAAGAATATATCTTTCATTTATCACAGAACCTCCACAAAAATGACGATCGCGATGCTGAAGAGATGCTAGATAAGGATATTGTCCGTCACT
The DNA here is from genome assembly GCA_037157785.1 of Cephalotes varians. NCBI lineage: Eukaryota > Metazoa > Arthropoda > Insecta > Hymenoptera > Formicidae > Cephalotes > Cephalotes varians. Next base: position 569,018 of record JANQDE010000074.1, read on the forward strand.
GGCAGGATTGCCACCCACGATTTTCGGAATTTGTTCGATTGACTCGGCTGTATTATAAAATTATAAAAATCTTTCATGTAAAAATATTTCGCAATATCTTATTAAAAATTTTTCCATATAAATATATATAATTATGTACAAAATATATCCATATATGTTTTTCTTCTCACAATTTCTTACAAAAATAATTTCTGTTTATACAGCCTAAACTAACGATAAGAAGAAATAAAAAACAAACATAGAATATAAATAAAGAATAATTTTAGCATTGTTCTACAAAAAATAAAGTTTAAAAAAAAATAAGAATAAATTGTTCATATATAATCATATATATAAAACTTTTCTGAACGATTGTTATTTTTATATATGATTACGTTGTATATGATTATACATGAGCAATTTATTCTCATTATTTCAAACGTTATTTTTTATTTAAAAAAAAAACAAAATCTAAAAATCATTTTAATTATTTTTTATTTCTTATCATTATTTAGCTGTATATACAAACAGAAATTACTTGTAAGAAGAAAAATATATATGGATATATTTTGTACATAAAATTTTTGAACATGAATTAATAATAATGGGTCATAATAAATAATAAAAAATAACAAAAAAAACCTTTTAATTTTATATAATACATTTAAGATTTATCTATAATTTAATTTGTATATATTTTAGTAAAACTTTTGTATTTTAATAAATATTTTAGTAAAATTTTTAGTGAAAGTAGATTTTAATTTAAAATTTACAACTAATTTCTTAAATTTACAATTAATTTCGTAAATTTACAATTAATTCATAAATTTATTTATGAATTAAAAAGAAGATCTTCATAAATTCTTTCAAATTCTTAAAATCAATTTATATTTATCGAATGTGTCCTGATATGTAAAAAAATTGCAAAATGAGGGAATAAAAATCTTACCTGACAGTCCATGTATTACAATACCTAAAATGAAGAGTATCGACAACATTTTTAGTAGATAATATTATTAATCAGCAGAGTTTTACGAACTTGTTTTCCACAATGTTTAGTAGTTTAATGTAGTGCCAATCTTCTCGCTCGTCCATCACCAGCTCTTATATACGTAGTAAACGATAATAATTAAGGAAACATCAGACATTTAAATTTAGGTCAGATACTGGTCATAAAAAAAACATGCATAATAGGATGTATCTCACGCGCGAGTGATAGGTAAGATGATACGCCGGTAGCTACAAAAATTTATGGCCGGATATAGTTGCTATCGTTGCTGAAAATAGAAAAGAGCGTGCTGCTGAAATATCTAAATTGCAAATCAAGCGCAATTGGAAAAATGCTAAACATGGAGATTATTCAATTATTAATAATAATTTAATGAAGTCTAAATATATTAAATTATTGAAATGTATTTAAAAAAATTTATATAGATACATTTTGTCTTTATACATAAAAAAATAAAACAAATAGAATAATAAGAAAAAATAAAAGTAGAATAATAAAATAAAAATATTTTATATATTTTTTCTTCGCATTTATGTATTATTACTGTGATTCTACGCATTCAGAATTATTTATAAAAATTATGAAATTATTTGATTTAAAAAATATTATTTCATCATATTATTTATTTTATTATATTATCATTTTCTGATATATTTAAAAAATCTAAAATAATTATGTATTATGTAATTATAAATAACAGTATGATTACATGATTAATGATATAAAAAGTGTTAATCATTGCGTTATATACAAAACATTGTAGAAGATAAAACACAGAACAACATAATTGCAATATAAAAAATATAAATAAAATAGAAACAAATTTATAAAAAAAAACGTATATACGTTTGTATTGACGTTTAAATTATGTATTTACTTTTAGTTATTATAAAACATAAAAAAATAGACATGATACGAAATGCGTTATATATGTAAAATACATTAGAGCGACATTTTTTTAAGATTGCGTTTCATTTGAAGAAAACTTAAGCAATGATATACTACAATATTTATGGCAAGCGAAGCGTATATTATATCTTGCAATAATTTTATATTTCACATAATCGTCATGTATGTGTGACTATTCAATTTCACAACGAACGATATGCGGCACGCTAAATTGTAAAATTCACTTCAATTTCATACTCGCGCTCGTATCTCTTTGATGCATTGGCTGAATCTGGCTGAATCTCTATCTCGATAACGTGCGTATTTCTTCGATATCTTTGTATACTACATATTTCTTTAAAAAATTTAACAAATTATTAATTAAAAAAAAAAGAAAAAATAAAATAAAATAAGGATGAAAATGAAATAAAAAATTAATTGAAAATAATATCGAGAAATTTCTTTTATTCGCACAAATGTCATTCAAGTGATTTTATTAAGTTGATACAAAAGTTCTTGCCGATAAATGTCTATATATACATGTGTTAATATGATTTTATAAACAGAAACATTTATGGTTTTTGTAAGTTGACATCTCTGCATTAATATTTATGCATGACAAGCCATAGATGTCAATATAATCTTACATTAATATGATTAAAAATGGAATTAATTAAAGAGCATATTCGTCACTGCCTCTTATTTTGTTGTCACCAAAAGAAAAATACTATCGATGCATACGGAATTATTTATGAGACATATGGTGAAAATGTTATAGCCATTAGAACGTGTGCGAATTGGTTTAAACAATTTAAAAATATTTCAATTTCAGTGACGTCCTGCAGCTGTGAAAAAGGATAAATTGCAGAAAGAGGGAAAAAAGTCGTGGAAAATACTTCTATCCATTTATGTTGTATCAATATTGTAATAAAAAAAATTGCAAAAAATCGACAAGAACTTTTGCACCGACCTAACATATTTCACCTTCGTTCATTTGCAATTAAAAAAAATATAAACTTGGATACATATATAAGCCTTATTATCGCTTTAACTATTATATTCGTTACTTATTGTTGATATTTAGAGAGATTGAAGGTTTTCTTCTTTCATAAAATTTATAGATGTTTACTATTTAATGTAATTATACAAGGATATAAGTCAGGGACAGATCACAGAATTAACACAGATGCAGTGATATTACATTCCAAGTTTTTTCTTTTATTGAAATAAATCGGAAGTAACACGAGCTACGGCATTGCGTTATCAAAAGTCAAAGCCGTCTACGTATCGTAAAGAAATTGAAACATTCGCGTCAATATCCGACGTATTGTTATTCCAAGCGCGAAATTCTGCGTTTGATTTTGACCTCGACTCATGTGCGATATTCGCAATACCGCATATTCCCGCCTAAATAAAGTCCGTATAAAATATGCAAATATATTCACAACCAGAAATTAAAAATAAAGACATTACCGTTTTGCTTATGTTGTAATGATAAAAATAAATAAAAATAAAAGAGCTCGGCGGAGCCTTCATCGCGCGTTGCGTGTTATATCGTTTTTTCGCTCTCCCTTTTTTCTCTTTTCTCTTATAAACAACGTAAGCAATCTTAGTGAATATTCTGTGTTTCGCAAATACAAAAGCTACATTATTTAAATTTATTACCTGTAGATTCCCACGCCCATAAACGACAAATATCCTTTAAGTATCTGTAAAAAGTAAAATCGTAACTCTTGCGTGGATGTCCTGTATCACGCATTCAACAATGGATGGTGCGATCATTTCATGAATACACACACACACACACATACACATACGCGCACGCACGCACGCACGCACACAAATCACCATGTGCCATATTGAGAAGTGGCATTAATTAAACTTTATGATTGTCTAGTATATCTGTGTCTTTCGAATAATTACATATATATTTATATACTATATTTTTCATGAGAGAAACTCACGCCAGTGGCTTGTCCTGACGGGAATAATCGAGTATTTCTTTCGCGATATTTGTCGCTCGATATCCATGTATATTATAACATGTATATTATACAAGCAGAGATCGAAAGCAATATTTCAGTGAATTCAGATTTCAATGCTACAAATGCACGAAGATCTCCATCTTTTATAACAATGAAAATGCGACAATTAACGTAAGACTCTCTTTTGCACGTCTGTAGCAAAGAAAATTAAATTCATCGAAATTATCGTTTTCGATCTTTGATTTAACAGTACTAAAAATAGAATTTTTTCTCAGGAAATTATATTAATTATTTATCCATCAAGGATTACAACATCGAATGTCAGCACCTTATTTTAATTGCGCAATAGGCGTATACTTGCTTAATGCTTTTTTGTAATTGAACTTGTTGTAAACTAGATAAATATATCCTTTCGTTTTGTTCAATTAAAAACCGATTTTAATATACATATATATATATATATATTGTATCCTTATAAAAATCATATGCAGTAAATGTATACAGTTTATACTGCATTAAAAAAGGCGACAGCACTAATAACAAATGTTATAATTGCTAAACTAAATCTTCAAGACAATTTTTCGTTTATCAATTGTAGAACTAAATAGAACTAAATCATTATGATTAACTAAAAACATAACTCTTTTTTAGAATATTATTTATAACAATAATGAAAAATAATTGTAATTGAAAATATCATTACTATAGTTTTTATTGTTGCTATTGAAAATAATATGGATTATAATGAATATATATAAAGCTATGATATATTGTCATATTAAAACTGTCACATAAAACTGAAACAACATATTAAATGCAATTGAACACAGATACATATGTACACATCATACATATATACATATATATATATATATATGTATTAATAAATCATCAATATATATATATATATATATATATATATATTTATATATATACTTATATGTGTGTTATGTATACGTACAGTTTTTCCGTGCAAAATTTACAAATGCATTTTGGCTAAAAAATATATACGTGATATAAAAACAAAAAGAGAAATTTATGGATGATTCTTAGTTGTATATTGAAATTTTAATTTAGAGTACAATAAAATAAAAAATATGTATAACATAAGAATTGAACAGTTAAGCTGTTTTCCAAATCATGACAATTTAAAGAAAGTTGCAAGTTCATTTTGTATGATATATCCAGATTCAAATTTAATACTGTAATATCCCTCTTCTGCTTTTAATAAATCAAAACATTAAATGCAAATGTAAATATATGTGGATATTTCAAGATTTTTTAATTTGTTAATAATTAGAAAATTTGCTTATAATTTAGAAAAGAGAGCTGGTGGATAAATTTCATATAACATGTTTGTAAGTTTGTAAAATGTCTCTAAAATTTGACATTCAAAATAATAAAAATTAAGAAACATATCCTAATATCATAATACCATATGGTGCTGCCATTTAATGTTGTCAAGTTCAAGTGCATGTAAATACGACATTCAGTACTAGGTCATAGAGTTCCGTCACTTATTAGCTATGAAATATTTAAGTATATTGTTTGATTTTGGTTTGCTGGTTGTGGGCCAAGAACGAGTGACCTCTCTCCTCTCAATAGACAGAGTTTTTAAAACCGTAGTGTCCATTGTAGGTGATAATTGCATTGGTGATGAAGGACTTAGTCTTAGATCAGCCATTTCGTTACTCGGTGATTCTCGAGGACCTCTCAGCCATACTTCTAACTTAGTTTTCTTTAGCAATGGTTCTACTTCGTTTTGTAAGTCATCTTCTGTGTTCTGACTTGCCATGCACAATTTCGAGATTGGTGAGCATGAAAGACTCGTCGCAGCTGTGTTCATCAAGCTCATCGATGATTGATCCGAGCTGTCGTTGCTATCTTGATTAATACTCATCGGCGATCCCTGATTCGCTTCAGAAATACCTTCTTCAGAACTGATATCTAAAACGGAATGGACGGCGACTTGTTTACACAAGAAAGGTGCAATACTACTCCTGCCATATGATCTCTCTTCAAACTTTGTGAATGCAACTCCCAGAAGTGTCAAGTGGAATGGCTTGGAGACATCGACTATTCGATGGAATAGCTTCATGGCGAGTATCAACATTTTATGATGATCGTACACACCATTTTTTGTGGATGGTAAGAGATGTTTCGGCAATGCGCATTGCCTAGTCTCTCTCTTACCTGAAGTGGGTTTGTTCAAATCATGCTTCCTCACTGTTATTCTCATAGCAATGGGAATTCTACCATCCTCCATTGCCAACTCTGTTAATCTCCTTAATAATGCACCTAATCGTGATTCTACTTCGGCTACCAACGATACACTTTTAAATCCGTCTTCCAAGCCTATGGATTGCTTTTTTCCAGATGGTTTTACTGCTGTCTCATCGATTCCTTCTGCATTGTCTTTCAGTCTTCTGGCTAAATCAACGCCAATTTTTAGTTCCAGATTTTCTAAAGGTATTCTACGCAGATCATCAACTGTCTTTATATTGTTCGATAACAATAATTCTGTAGTCTTTTGTCCAACACCAGGTAGCTTGGATACAGAACCTATTGTGGACAGCAACATTGGACCGCTGCATGGAAAGATTAGTGTCTGTTGATTTGGCTTGTTTAATGATCCTGCTAATTTAGCCAGAAGTTTATTGTGTGCTATTCCAGCACTGCAAGTAAGATGCAATTCTTCATAGATACGATTCCTTATTTCAGCTGCTATTTTTGAGCCAATCATCAAGCGTGTGTGACAACCACATGGACATTCTTCCTCCGAGGGACCAAATATCTTGCTAACTTCTTTTAAATCTTCAAATTCTGTACTTGAGGTGCTCATGTCAAGTTCCGTAT